>JAPWTK010000118.1:0-200000 GCA_029963805.1 Aromia moschata
GCGGATTCATGCAAATTTCGTGTGTTTTTCGCAAAATAAAAAAATCACGGTATTTCTTTCAGCAACCCCTCATTAAGTGGACGTTCATTTCTTGTTTGTTTCGTCTCAATACGCCACAAAATTCTGCGTGTTCTCCCCGAAAAAAAATTCGTAGCGCTCAGTTTTCCGCCCGTCCCTTTTACTTGAGGTAAAAATCTATCGACGTGGTTGCCCTCTCCGCTGGTCCCGGCGTCCATGGAGGGAGCTCCGCTTCGTCGGTATTATTTTTGAAAGGGCTCTCAGGGTTTGGCCCACGAATCCGGGTACTTGGCGTTCCATGACGGGAGTAGCCGTGACGAATTGCTCTTGGGTAGAGACAGGGTCTCGTCACCTAATTCCCTACCTGTTAACCTTTACGAATTTTTGTTCTCTTTTGTTTTCCACTCTTCGAATTTAAACACAGTTTAAATTTCACGATTTGATATTTTACTTCAAATATATTCACAACTTAACTGTTTGGTATTCGATTTTGCAATACTTCTTTATTATCATCTACTGGTCTGAAAGTTCGGCTTCAACTGATTGCTGCGGTCCAAAAACCGCTGGCCCTTGTTAGTTTCGGTCGGACGGAGAATTGAACGGTGCGCGCGGCGGGCCTCTCGAGTTGGATCGCAGGGCTGCCGCACGCACTCGTCAACAAATCCATCGGTTTTGTTTTTTGCCATTCGCCAATCAGAAGAGATTCTAATCACAAAGAGCAATGGGCGGAGCTTCCCTGTACAACGTGAAATTTTATAAAAGCCCTACGTTTGTCGCCGAGACGCGCGTAACGCCCCTGAGGCGGGGCGAGTTCGTAGGCGCTGTCCTCTCGTCCGGCGAGCGACGGACCTTCCGGGCGAGAACGGCCCTGGTCGCTCGCCGGCGCTCTCGCCGGCGCTCTCGCCGGCTGGCTTCGCATGCTAGCGCCTCGATCCGCGGTCATCGGCCGGTGTTGTGATAGGTCCGGGACGGTCGAGCGTTCGCCGGCCGCCTGACGTAAAAATTCCTGCAATATTGCGGTGCTTTCGCCTATCGTTGTCCTCGACGTATCGTCGGAGGAGTCGTCCTCCACGGAGTATACAGATGTCAGGGGATGTGACATTATGTTCGGGGTAAAACGGAGTCTACCGGTCGGTAGACAAGTGACTTTTTGAACTAGAAAGATTCCGCGAATTGGTGCGGCCTTTTGATAGGTTTGTTTGCGTCGGCGTCGGGAGCAGTTCCTCGCCGAGCAGTATTAATAAATATCCCACAATATACAAGGGCCCACAAAAGCGTCGGGGCTTAATGTTCATGCAGATATTAAACAGTTCAGACACGGGGCACGATGAGTGGTGCAGCGTTTATTAGCGAATGAGTTAAGGGCAAAGGCGTAGTATACAGGGTATACTGGATAGTTTGCATTGACTATTTAAAAGTTCCACACTATACCCCGGGGTGGTCAAGAGGGATTGATGGTTGACTTTGAAAGCACTAAGTATACGGCAAAATAGTCTATCGCGGACACTGCACGACCCTCTTCCCCCTTACCAAGTGCCTAAGAGACAAGGGGTATCGGGCGGCGGTCGACTGGAGATGCTAGCGGAATTGTTTATGATTGCTACAAAGTTTAGGTACGCGTCCTGGAGACGGCGTCAGGTCCGACAGGGTGCACTCACGTGGCCTGGCACGGCCGGGACGCGAAGTCGACCGCTGCCTGGTTTGAGGTAAATAAAAAATGGTACTTACCCCTTGTCTGCTTAGATGGTCTTGTAGGCACTAGTATTTTAGTACAATGGGGGAAAAGAGGTGAAATAATGCGACGCTGTATAGTTTTATTCGTCTGGCAGCCGGCGGTGCTTTGAAAAAAGCACGGCCGTTCTATGTGGCTGAGCTGGTCCTCCTTGGGGCTGGGGCTGTGTCCCTCGGCGTCACCAGGGTTAAGGATAGGAATAGGGTAGTTTCGTTAGCTGTTTAAATTAACCCGAAATGATGAGACTTATTTAAACACAACACCACTATATTACAAGACTGGTTTTAAAGAATACAACGGCACTTAATATTACATATACAAAGCTTAGAGTTAGGAACTCTCAGGGTTGATAGGATCAACGAAGACGCGAACTAACTGATGAGCTGGTCATCTAATTTTTTGATTGCGGCCAGGGCGGTGGTATTTATAGCCGGCGGCGGCTAGTTTGGCGGCGCGTGGCAGCGCGTCACCGCCAGATCCGGCACCGCTATTGGCTGGCGATCTCGCCGGCGGCCTTGACCGCACGTGCCGACAATTTACTGAACGATGATTGGACGGCGGCGGATCTTGCGGCTCTGTTAAATTGCTACGGGCAACTCGCTTCTCATTAGAGAGGCGGAGCCGCCCGTGACATGCCCCTTAAGGGACGGTTAGCGATTGGTTAAGGGGACGTGGGCAGGTCCCCTTAAGGATCTCGCTGAGCGGCCACCGACTACAACCCTCGCCCTGGCTGAAAAAATGTGAAAATGTGATTGAAAATCCCTACGGGCTCGAGCGCCCTCGGAGGCTAGGCCTCTTACTTAACGGTATGGTCCCGCGGATGTCTTGACTCGGGCCCAGGTGGCAGGAGGCTTCCTGGTGCCTAGGACGCGGGGCGTCCCAGGATGGTAGGCCCCTTCTTGAGCCACGGGTCAGGGGGTGGCCCATCCCGTGGCAGGACTTTGTGGTCCGGTTACGGCCAAAGGCCGACGATGGGAACCCCCTGGCTCGGGGTGTTCCGTAGCACCTCCTCTTCGTCCTCACAATCCTCGACTAACACGTCGTGAGTGGTAGGATTGTGGTTGGTCGCGTGCGCGGCGGCGCACGGCGATGGAGTGACCTGGGGCTCGTCCAGAGCCTCGGGAAGCTGGCGTGGATTGGGAGAGGGCGCCTCTGGCTCGGCGTCCTCTTCGCCCTCCTCGTGGTTTGAATGGCATGGAACAGGGACGTGCACGGCTGCGCACGTTGACGGGCCAGCTTGGGGGCTCGTCCAGAGTCTCGGGAAGCTGGCGTGGATTGGGAGAGGGCGCCTCTGGCTCAGCGTCCTCTTCGCCCTCATCGTCGTCGTCGTCGTCGTCTTCTCGGGGGCCCTCCTCAGGCCATGGCCTATCGTCAGGCGGTGGTGGCCTGGCGAGGACGTCCGCGTCGCCCCGTGGATCTGGGGCAGGTCCGTAGGATGGTCGTAGGTCGTCCACGTGGACGCGGTCCTCGGCGTCCCCTCGGCGGACTTGGTAGACACCATCTCCAAGTTCCGCGGTGATTTGGCAGGGACCCTCCCATGGTGGCCTCAGGGAAGAACCTTGGCCGGCGTAGAAGGCGCGCGTCCAGACGCGTTGCCCTACGTGAAACCGGACCGGGGCTTCTCGTGGTGCCGGGAAGACCTGCGCCTGGTAGTGCTGCTGGTGCACCTGGGCGCGGCGTATCCGGTCGGCGCGGGCTTGGCCGTCATTGGCTGCAGGACGCAGCACATTAGGGTGCTGCTGGTTGCCGGGCTTCGTCAGGGGAACCCCTAATAGCAGCTGGCTTGGGGCGAGTCCGGTGGCGGCGTTTCTTCGACTGTTGACTGCGAAGGCGATGTCCTCCAGATGCTCGTCCCAATGGGCAGGGAGGATGGTCCAGGATCTGGGCCCTCAGGATCTTTTATCTCCTGATTCCTCCGCTCCACTGGGTTGGCCCGCTGGTGGTAGATGGGGAAAAGTACCCTAGAATATTATAACGGCGAAGGAACCTCTCCCAAGGCGCGCACCGAAATTGCATTCCGTTGTCGGTAATTACTGTTTCCGGATATCCCCACCGGGAGCAGACGGATTTTAAGAATTCGGTGAGAACGCGCCCCGTTGCGCGCGGTACGGCCCGGATCTCTGTCCATTTACTGAATAGATCCGTAGCCGTCAGCAAGAAGCGATTCTTGTTTGTCCTGGATTCGTGGTACGGCTCCATGATATCCAGGCTAACGGTCTGCCAAGGTCGTGTCGGTGGACGTGGTCGTAGCGGAGCGTGCGGTTGGGTTGCTCCACCTCGCTTGGTTGCAGTGCATATCTCGCAGTGCTTCACGTGCGTCCTTATTTGCCTGGTCATGGCTGGCCAATAGTATAGTTCACGGGTGGCGCGGATGGTTTCGTCGCGGCCCGGGTGCGCGGCTGTCGGCGAATCATGAAATTCGTGGATCACCCGGGGCCACAATTCAAGGGAACCACCAACGCGTGAGCGCCGTCCTTTGTATACCATATAAGGTTATCCTCGACGGTGTAGTCATCGCGGAGCGTCGTTCTCCATGTGGTGTCTGCGGCTTCTTCGCCCGTGCGGAGCCTGTGCCACCGCTGGCGTGTGGCCTGGTACTCCGGACTAGCGGCCTGGACACGTGCCACTTCCTGAAGAGAGGCACGTCGGCTGCGTCCTCCTGCTCTTCCATTAAGCACAGCACCCCCGTTGAGGGACGCCGGAAGCAGTGCGGCAGCGTCTGCCTTCCGCGACGTCTACGGCGTGGCCGTGGAGAAGCCGCTATTTCCTCGATGGTAGCGACGGCGTTCGGGGGCGGCTGTATGTCTCCGCCAGCCGGAGGTGGTAGCATCCTTTCTTCGTCCTCCGGCTGGGGCACGTCGTCGGCCTCCTGTGGTTCCCGCGACAGATAGTCGGGCAGTTGGTTCAGGCGGCCTGGGCAATGGACTACGTCGAAGGAGTACTCTTGCAGTAGCAAGGCCCAGCGGGTGAGCTTGGCCCGCTCGTCCCGGTACTGCCTTAGCCATTTCAAGGCTCGACTATCCGTTATCAGGGTAAAGTGGTGATCCTCCAAGTAGGCGCGATAACGTTTGCACGCCCAAACGACGGCCATCACTTCTTGTTCGTTGGCGTGATAGCGGCGCTCTGTCTTGGTGAACTTCGCGCTCGCGCAGCTTGATGATGTTTCTCGTGCCGTTGGGCCCCTCCTGGAAAAGGACCGCCCCCATCCCTATCTGACTGGCATCTGTCTGTAGACAGAAGGGGCGGCCAAAATCCGGCCGGCATAACGTGAGCGGCCGGGAGAGAGCTTCTTTGACGGCCTGGAAGGCCTCTTCGGCCTCGTCCGTCCAGGTGAACCGACTCTTCTTCGTCACCAGGTCTGTCAGGGGCGCGGCTAGGTCGGCGAATCCTGGCACGTATTCGCGAAGCCAGTTCGCCGTACCTAGGAAGCTCTGTAATTCTTTTAGCGTTTTCGGCCGAGGAAAATCCTTAATTTGCACCACGTGTTTCTCCTGCGGTTCGTTATGGTGCGCCGTGACACGATGGCCTAAATAATCTAGCGCATCCGCCCCAAAGTGGCACTTTGGGAGCGAGCAGTGTAAGCCATGTGTCCGGAGGCGTTCTAAAACCAGCCGAAGATGCTCTTCGTGGCCCTGGTGGTTATTTGAGTATATGATGATGTCATCTAAGTAAACCTTTACGAAGAGACCGATGTATCCTGCGAGGACGGCCACCATCAAATGCTGGAATGAAGTAGGCGCGCATTTGAGCCCAAACGGCATAACAAGGAACTCGTAGCAGGCGCCGTTCGGGGTGGTGAAGGCCGTCATGGGGATGCTCTCTTCGGCCATAGGCACTTGCCAGTATCCGCTCTTCAGGTCAAGCGAGGTAAATACCTTCGCCTGACCTAGGTCCCTTAGTGTCTCATGGATGGGGGGTAATTGCGAAACCTCGTCCTCGGTTTGCGCATTCAGCTGCCGGTAGTCTACGCAGAACCGCTTGCTGCCGTCCTTCTTGGCTACAATGACTACCGGCGAGCTGAACGCCGAGTGGCTTCTCCTGATAACGCCGGCCGCCAGCATCTTTTCGACCTCCTCCTGTATTATTTGCCGCTTAATAGGCGAGTACTGGTACCGGCGTATCTTAAACGGGGTCGGGTCCCTCAGCCGAATCCTGTGTTGTACCAACGTTGTCGTTGGCTGTCGCAGCCGCTCCACGAACAAATCAGGAAATTCGTTGAGTACCTGCTCGTACCTTTCCTTGTACACGTCGGCGACGTTTTCTACAGACAACTCTATCGGTATGTGGAAGATTTGTTGGGCCACCGTCGGATCCCAATAGGCAGCGGCTCTGGGCTGGTGGCCGAAGTATACGCAACGACTGGAATAGTCTATGGTGGCGCTCTCCTGCGCCAGCCACTCCTGTCCAAGAATCAGGTCCTCGGACAGACCTTCCAGCGTGTATACAGTCGTCTGCGTGGTATACCCACATACGGTAATCGGGAGCGCGTATGGACCACCGGTGGTGACGCACTCCCCGTTGGCCAGCGTCACACTAGGTCCCTCGTCCTTGAGGTCATGGTCGGCCAAGTATTTGGCCGAGAGGAAGGTGCGGCTTGCTCCGGTATCTATTAAGGCCCATAAACGGTGGTTGCCTACCATCGCCGCCAGGCGAGGTAATCCAATGGCCTTGGTGGTGTAGACCGCGTCCGAGGCCTCGTCGGAGCGGTCCATAATTAGTTTTCCGCCAAGGCGGATACGTTCCTGCGCGCCGGTCTGGGGGCAGGTGCTGCCACTATTGCATTGCTAGCCCTGTTGACAGGAGCTGGTTCGATGGCCCTAGTCGCGCCCGTGGCTGGGGCGCTTGTGGCAGGTGGGGCTGTGGGCCTCTTGGGGCAATCCCTGTGAAAGTGATTCCCCTTACAATAAGCACACGGGTACGGTGGTTGAGAGGTGTTTCGGCTGGGAGTCGTGGGCCCGCTAGTAATGGCCTTAGGAGCAGACGGGGTGCTTCGCTGCAACTGGTGCCATTCTTTGAGGTCGTCCTCGTAGGAGGTGGCCAACTGGATAAGGTGATCCACGGACCTAATAGGGATCCCCATTCATATCCCTAGTCGTAGTTCGGCCCTTAACATATCCCTTATATGTTGTACTTGGGCATCCTCGTCGGTGTCCGGCGCCAAGCGTCGGAAAAGTGCCACCTTACGTGAGATAAAGACTGTAGCGTCTTCTTTTTCTGTCTGTCGTTGCCCATACAATTGAGCCTGTAAGGAACGGCGTACAGCAGGGTTGTCGAATTTATCGAGGAATAGTAACGGGTGGGTTATAGTAACGGCCATTTTCTCGACCGCCTTCAAAAAGAGCTCTGATAACTCTTGGTACGTCACGTTGATGCCCGCGTTTCTGGCAGGCAATAAATCAGAATTTGTAGCCGAGCGCGTGGGGCTCGGCGCGTGCCATGGGGCACTCGGTGCCCCCCTTTGACGTCCATCATCCTCCTTATGTGTGGTAGTCTCCAGTGCAGTCGGCTCCAGGAATGTTGAGAATGTCGGGTAGAAATCGTATGGTTCGCCCATCCCATCTGGGTTAGGATAGGCCCCACGTTGGGCGCCATATCGCCGTGACTCGCTTAACGCCCCCTGAGGCGGGGCGAGTTCGTAGGCGCTCTCCTCTCGCCGTGCGAGCAACGGACCCTCGGGGCGAGAACGGCCCTGGTCGCTCGCCGGCGCTCTCGCCGGCTGGCTTCGCGTGCTAGCGCCTCGATCCGCGGTCATCGGCCGGGGTTGCGGTAAGTCCAGGAAGTGACTTTTGATAGGTAAAAAAAATAAGAATAGAATTCTCGTGGAATCGTAACGCGTCAGGAATGGTTCCTCGCCGAGAATTATTAGTATAACCAACACTATACAGGGGCATTCAAGAGTGTCTATATGGAGGGCCCTGACAATGGAGTTTCTTAAGTTCATACACGGGGCGCGAGGAGGGTGCAGCGTTCGTTCCCGATTGATAGCGTAGTAGACGGGGTACTTGAGAAAAGCTCAATGTTGATATACGGGGTAGATCACAACAGTTTAAACACGGCAGGTTATTACAGTCAATGTCTGATTAAGGGGAGCACTAATATGATTCCAGAAGGGACTACTCGCGGCACTGCAGTACCCTCTTCCCCCTTTACCAAATGCCTAAGAGACAAGGGGTATCGGGCGGCGGTCGACTTGAGATACGAGCGGGATTGTTAGAAGTGATATTGAGCACGAGTCCTGGAACCGGCGTAAGGTCCGACAGGGTACACTTACGTGGCCTGGCACGGCCGGGACGCGGAGTCGACCGCTGCCTTATACGAGGTAAATAAGATGGTACTTACCCCTTGTCTGCTTCGATGTTCTGGAAGGCACTGGTGTTTTTACACAATAGGGGGGGAAAGAGGTGGAATAAAGCGACGCTGTATAAAACTTTATTGGTTGGCAGCCGGCGGTGCTTTGAAAAAAGCACGGCCGTTCTATGTGGCTGAGCTGGTCCTCCTTGGGCTGGTGGCAGTGTCCCTCGGCTTCGGCAGGGTTAAGGATGGGAATAGGATAATGTGACTTGTTGTTTAAATTAACCCGAAAAGACAAGAATGAGTTTAGCACAACACCACTATATTACCAAACTGTTTGGAAAAGTATAACGACACTTAAGTATTAGGGGAGAGGTGGGTAGCCCCGGACACCTAAGCAAATATGTAAATTACAAATGACACTGACGAGTTTTGCAAAAATATAGGAATTAAAATGAAAATCAATGATTATTTGACTATTTAATAAAAACTAAAACAAAACAAACAAATCCAAATAATCACTTTAACATAAAATAAAAAAGGTAAAACAAATGCAATTTAAAAAAATGGCGGGTAACACCGGACGCAACATTTGTGGTCTAATTAACTAAATAATTAAGATATCACATTGCACAATAGTCACAAGAATAATATGGAGATGTCTCCGGAATATTTGCACATGCCTCATGCGCCCATCCTTCACATTTATGACATTGTATCCACTCTTCTTCAAATGATTCTTGGCATATGATGCAAAGTCTCTTTTCGCGTTGTAAGATTTTTTGGACTTTGTCGGGCAATTTCTTTTCGCTGGTGCCTTTTCCTTGGTCTGTTTTTTTCTCTTCTAAAAATTTTTTATAGGGGGTGGAAGTCAACACCTCGCTTTTTTCAGATCTTCTTTTCCTAGATTCGAGTCTTCGCTTCGAGGCATCTGGTAGGGGCGAGAGTTCGTGTAGAGTCTGTTTAAATTTCATTGAATTTGAATTTGTGTCAATGGGAGTGCTCCCGGCAGCGCCTTTATAAAAAGTCATACAGGAAATGGTCGACACTGAGGTTGTTACAGTATCTAGTTGTGGTGATGCTTTATGTGATGATGAGGCACGAGGAGGTGATTGTGAATGTTCTGGTGATGTTTGATGTGGACTTGAACGATGTAGCGGCATACAGTTTGGTCGAGAATGATTTGGTGTTGGGGTATGATGTGGTGGGGTACGATGTGGTGAGGTATGATGTGGTGATGAATGATGTGGTGGTGTATGGTGTGGTGGTGAATAATGTGAACTCTCAAGACATGATGTAGAAGATGATAGACTTTTAACGTCTGGTAGAATTACGTTCTCATTCTCATTGTTCTCAACAGTCGATGCCTGTGCGGAACTATTTGCTGGTTGAACATTGTAAATTGCTGTGTTGGTCATTTCAGAAGACATAAAATCTAAATCGTCAAATATTTGTGCATTGAAAGGTACAATTCCAGTGCACTCGAAGCCCTTTTGAGCAATTGCATTTCTAGATACCTTAGTAAAAGCTGTGTTCACCAATCCAGCATTCTCATACTCTGTAATTCGCGCTCCAGGATTTTTTCTCGTCCATAATCCACAAGCTTCATAATAAGCATCTTTAAATGGTTTCATGAATGTCCTATTAAGAGGTTGGAGCTTGTGTGTGGTATGAGGTGGGGTGCTGATCATGTGAATATTGTGTTCACGTGCAAATGTAATTACCCTCAAGTCTTTATGACTTGCATGGCCATCGAGTACAAGCAGAACTGGCCGCTCCTTAGATGGATTTGCATATTTTATAAAATGTCCCATCCATTTTTAAAAAAAGATCTGCGTTCATCCAACCGTTAGGCTGTGCTTCAAGAACACTTTCTGAAGGTTTGCCAATTTTCAGCCTTTCGTTTATTCGCTGACGCGGATATACAAAAAAAGGCGGTATGAATTGTCCACCAGCAGACATGCAAAACAAAATTGTGACATTTTTACCCCTCTCAGCAGAAGTTATCTTGCCCACTTGCCTTTGGCCTTTCTCGGATAACACCTTTTGCATGCTTTTGGACTGTGCTAGCTGCTGTCTCATCGCAATTGTAAATATTATATGGTTGGAATTTGAATTTTTCCATTAACAATGAAAGACCATTGAAAAATCTCTCTACCTGTGGTCTATTAAATCCGACACATCTCATAAGACTTGTGGATTCAGGAGTCCTTAACGAAAGATCTGGATGTCTAGACATAAAAGCTTGGTAGAAGTCTTTCCCAGCCATTTTCTTTGTTTTACTAAATCTATGTGGTATCTTCAACTTTTCAGCCAGTTGAAAAGTTAACTGCAGGAATTCTTTTTCTGGACAAAGGCATCAGTCTACTTGACAAATCTTTTACATGGTCGACAAGAGCAGTTTCGTGTTCAGAATTAAAGGTTTGAGTGAATCGTCCAAGTTTGGCGTCGAGGGTGACTTCTTGGCCACTTCGTAATGCGTTTACTTTATCAAAAAGGGAACTTTTAGGAACTGAATATGTTACAGCTGCTTGCCTCAAGTCCATTTTTCCTGAAATAACTGCGTCGCATGCTTTCTTCATGCTCTCTTGACTCCAGTTCCCGCGATTAGTATTTCTTCCCTTAAATTTGGGCATCGTGGAGTATATTATATTCAGTCTGCAATGAAGTAATACCGTGAATTAGCAAAATAGCAATCAAACCGAATTATAGATAAATTTTAAATGCCCGGCACTACCCCGCATCATTGTGTCCGGGGATACTCTCTGAGCGCCATTTTCAAAATATGACGTATACAAATTTTGTGTTGATGAATTTTAAAGCAACAACCGCACATTCATTTATTTAAATAGACATAAATAATCACTAATAGTAAGCAATTCTTATAGACTTACCGTTTTACTGACAAAAAGGATATGATAAATTAACTGAAGCACGAGATGGTCACACTCAAAATATATTTCTGTCAACAACTCGACCACTAACGGCCCAACTAAGCTGAGATTTCATCTGTGCCGTATTCTATGGTACTATTTTATTGTGAAATTATACTAAAGGCGCCACCTATCATTGAGTAGCAAAACTTAAAACTGTCCGGGGGTACCCGTTCTCCGGAGGTACCCACCTCTCCCCTACAGGTATTAAGCTTAGAGTTAGGAACTCTTAACTAAGGCGCGAACTGACCAATTGATGGGCTGGGCATATAATGAATAATTGGCGGCCAGGGCGGTGGTATTTATAGCGGCGGCCCGCGTTCCGCGAATTTCATTGGTTGGCCGCGCGCGGCGCCTTGAGCATAAATATCTCGCGGACGGCGTCACTCTCCTTATTTGAGAGGCGGAGCCGCCCGCGACACGTAGCCAACAGGAGAGCCCTTCAGTTTCAGACCGTCCTTTCTTCCTTGGAGTCACCACTTTGAAATTTCGCTCCGTTTATGCATTTCTACTTAACCGAACCCCGAACTCGGTACCCCGAGCATCGAAAATTTTTCCCTTAGCCACCGAATTGTTTTTTTAACGATATGTATATTTTTTCTTGTCGTTTCGCATTCGATCTTCTCGTCGTTTGGCATGCTTGTCTTGTACGTTTTGTTCTTTCCTTGCGCCGCTCTCTACGCCAAACTACCTATTTTCTTGTACAAATGTTTGTCTGTCGCATCGATGGAATTTCTGCAAAAACAGTGAATATTCGAAAGAAAAAAAAACCACTCCGTTCGGACACGAACCCCTAACCTAGAGCACGCCAACCCAATACGTTACCGCTGCGCTACCCATTTCTCCAACTGAAACGTATTCGATAGAGAATGCAATCGTAAATTTTGTGAACCGCAAAGTTTGTTTTGATTTAGATAATTTTCCGACGCTGCTAATTTCACTCTTCTGTTGCGATGCAATTTTTTCCAAATGTCTCGTAAACTCTGTAGTTTTTTTTACTGTCACATTTTACAAAATGAATAATTTGCTTTGAAAATTCTATACGAATTCCACCGTTTTCTTCGAACAATTTGAACAATTTTCTCTTCTCGACGCTTATTTGTCCACCTGCTTTGTTTCGGAGAAAAAACTTGTAGGCTTTATATTTGTTATGACATTTTTTTCATGTCGATGAATTCGACGATTTCGGTGATCGATCGGCCCACAACGAATGCTCTAATTGATTCATTCGTGGCCCTGATAAGGGCCGATTTTTTCGATGTTCATCGCCGCCGGCGGCGAAAATCTCCACGGCCACCTAAGCCCCTGTGGCCGCCCTGGCGGGAGCGGAAGCGGCGGCGGAGTGGTGCGAATGCCGCACGGTTCAACCCCGCTTGCATATGGAACACTATGACTCCCAGCGTCTCCTGGATCTGTTCAGCGGTCCGCACCAACCGCTCTAGTTGCTCCGCCGTCGGGGGCCTCTCCCGCCGACGACGCTGCGGCTGCGGCGGCTCCGGCAACTCCGGCGGCTGCGGCGTGTCCCTCACCGCGGGCGACGGCAACGACGACGTAGACATCCAGGCGATGTTGGAGGCATTTGACGCCTCCGGCTGGCCGTCGTCCTCGACGTCGAACTCCTCCAGCATCGCCCGTATCTCCTCCGCCGACAGGACATATTCGTCGTTCATTTCGGTGAAAATACAAATGCGAACAACGACAAAGTACGAACCGTCGACCGCAGTGCACCCGGTTTTATGCGTTCCACTTCCGCTGGAGCCGTCCTCGACGAACGGCGATTGGTCGATCCTTCTCCGTAAAGCGCAATGGGCGGAGCTTCCCAGAGCGGTGTAGAAAGTTATAAAAGCCCTACGTCTGTCGCCGAGACGGCTGGCACGCCCCTGGAGGCGGGGCTCGTGCGGATAAATAACAGGTTTAGATTGAATAGATTAATCGTATTGGAAATTTGAATCCGAAATATGGTTTTAGACTTTTTTACCTGAGTTAAGTTATTAATGTTTTTTTTCTTATCACAATGCTGACTTTATCATAATCATGATTTTCAAAGCTCATTACTAAGGAAATTCCAGGTGTTATGCACCTATAAGTATATGTTGCACACGTAATACACCCCCAGTTGCCATTTGAATACGGTGTGATTAGCATGGATCTAGCAGCTATCATTAATAAATTACGCGCCGAGGTTCATACCCCAGATGATGATTGTGGAATTAGCGAGGTGCACAATGTCAAGAAAAAGAAGAAATCATCTCATGGTGGTACTCTAACTTTCCGTACATTACGTAGTAAAATTTATCGTGTTATACGTCGATCCAGCAACATTGATGCTTTAAAAAGGGCTATTCATACTGCAGAGCGGCTCAAGAAACAATCATATTCAATTAAATTTCCTAGTGCTCGGGTAATTCCAATACCAATGTCGGGCAACTTTATCCTTCTAATTCCGATATATACTGCATTAAATGTCCTAGGAGCTATACCAAATGGAATTTTAGGAATAATGAATGCGATAAATGATTCTTGTGTGGCTGCATCTCAACTTCGAGAATGCCAATGTCATAATAAGAAAATGGAGCCCATAGCTATCGGTGAAGGTCTCTTTTTACAACCTTATAGAAAAGGACTTGGCCTCTATATTAAGCGCACTCAACAATATGTAAAATTCCAAATTTAGATAGGGATAAATAGCGATGTATTTTTTATTATAAACAATAAAGGCTCATATATGCCGAATTCTGTTTTTATAAGTATATGTATATTATTTTGATTTAAACTTTAATAAAGTACATATTAACTAAAACCCATTTTTTTTTAAATTATCCCAAGTACTGCTAGGGGGAAACTAGTGTATGTTTAAATATTTCAGAATTTTCATTGAAACACTTAAAAAAATACACTATTTTTCTTAAAACCTCTATACCTAAGTGAAAAAATAGTGCTACTTAATAATGACTGAAACAGAAATAAAAAGAGGTAAGATTTTAAATATTTTATTAAAACTAGGAAAAAAAAGTATAATAAATAGCTAAAAAATATATTTATGTCTATATAAAAAGAGGATGTGTCCTAAGAGTAGGATGATGTGGGGTTCTAAGAGTAGGATGATGTGGGGCTGGTAGCGCGGGGTGGTTGATCTGTAACAATAATTAATTTTTTAGTAAAGTAACCTATTTTAATCAATAAACAAGTTTCTGCCTCTTAATGTTGATGATGGCTTTGGCAACCCCAACTTGGTCCATACCTCTTCAGGCACCACGCACATCTTACACCTACACAATTTACCAGCCAGTAATTCGGCCATTGTCATTATTCTGTGGACATCGTCTCGATTCTCCATAATGAATAAGTAATACTTGAATAAGCAGTGCTCTGTATATAAATGCACTTTTTTCCTTCCCTCTTTCACACTGCATCCAGAAATAAAAAAACAGAGTTCTGCATTTATAATCCTTTATTGCTTATTATAAAAAATACATCAATCTTATCTTTCTGTACAGGATGCCACTGATATTTTTGATTACTGCAACAGCAATTTTTGGCTTCGTATTAACAATTTTTCAGCCTTCTTTTGTTTTTGAACCATCCACCGAGATTTGTTTACATTTAAAATAATTATCTACCAATTCATATTGATAATTTATATCCTACCTTCTTGAGGATTGATTCAAAAGCATTTTAGCACACAGGTCTCCCGTTACTGATAAAAATATGTACATATATTTAATAAATACTGATAATAATTTCACGGCTCCATAACCTGGCAGTGGGTGCTAAAACCCCATAATTTATTCATTATATGTATGCTCCATTTACAGATAAAAGTCCGACTGTAGCTCCTTGTGTGAGAGCATTACGTTTATCCATACAAAATCTTTTAAATAGATAGAAACTGATAGACAAGACACCTTTTTTTAGACAAGTCACTGATATATTGCTTTTGATTACTGCAACCGCAATTTTTGGCTTCGTATTAATAATTTTTCAGCCTTCTTATCGATTCATATTGTTAATCCATCTACCTTCTTGAGGATGAATTCAAAAGCATTTTTGCACACATATCCCCCGTTACTGATAAAAATATGTACATATATTTAATAAATACTGATAATAATTTCATGAGCTCATAACCTGACAGTGGGTGCTAAAACCCCATAATTTATTCCTATGTACATGCCATTTTATCCACAATCCTTTTTAAAAAGTACAGTTAAGGGAAACTAGTGTATGTTTAAATATCTCTGAATTTTCATTGAAACACTTAAAAAATACACTATTTTCCCTCTAGACCTAGGTGAAAAATAGTGCCACTTAATGATTGGATGTAGAGCCATAAAGGAGGTAAGTATTGATTTTATATATTTTATTAAAAACTAAGAAAAATAACCTATTTCTAATCAATAAAACTCCAATGATTGAGCGCTCTCTATCGGCATTCACACTATAACTATTGAGAAATACATAACAGTATTAATAAAATAGTAATTTGTATAGCTTACTTTTTTATAGCATCACTGATTAGAGGTCAATTCAGGTAGTTTTAATATCATCAATTCGAACCACAGGTACATAATTTCTCTGCAAGTAATTCTCACATTTTTTATGCAGATATTTTATAAGCATCCTTCTAAAAAATACATCAATCTTATCTTTCTGTACAGGATGCCACTGATATTTTTGATTACTGCAACTGCAATTTTTGGATTCGTATTAACAATTTTTCGGCCTTCTTATCGATTCATATTGTTAATTTATATCCATCTACCTTCATGAAGATGGATTCAAAAGCATTTTAGCACACAGATCTCCCTTTACTGATAAAAATATTGTAACGTTTTATTTATTTCGGGTTCGTGAGGTGTGAAAAATTAAACTCGTACATTTAAACTAACACTATTTATTTAATTAATACAACTACTACACTATTTAACTACACTAATTTATTTTTATACAATTTATTTCCCGCGTTGTAAGCCGCGCCGATATTTAAATAGAACTCTCGTCGCGCGTGGATACCCCGCGTTATATACACCTATAGAAGGGTCGCGTATCTACGAGAAGCCTCCAGCGCGCGAAGTCGAACCGCCGCGAATACTCGTGGCATTTCTGGGCGTCTTACGTCAGCACAGGTTATCGGCTGCTTTGGTCAGCCGGCGTCAAAACAGGCAGGGGCGGACTGGCCCAGCGTTCGTAACACTGCCCCCTCCTTAAAGACATTTCGTCTCGAATTGTGTCATCCCCTGGCCTGTGACGATACCTGCAGAATGACCCATTCTTGCATCGGGAGGTCTGGTAGAAGAAGCAGTCCACAGTCTTCTCGTTGAGCGATCTCCTGGGGTTGTAACAGCATACCAGAATCTCAATTCCAGTAAACCGGAAGAGGACTTCTAGCATACTCCTGATCACCCTCCAATCCAGGCCATCTAGTCCGCTGGCTATCTTCGGTATCGCCAAACTGCTTATGCTCTGGGACAAGAGCACATCCCTCAGCTCGACTAGTGTGTCCCAGACAGTTTGATAAGTTGGTTTATGGTGCGATAGCTGCTTGGTCACCAAATAGAAAACGGACCTCTCTTTCTCCTGCTCGGCCGCCGTGATTTGAAGGACTCGTCCAACCTCTGGTCTTTGTCTGCGTAACTCCTCCAACTGTCCAAACGCCTTCTTGAAGGTAAGTGCAATCCCTCGGGACATTCGGAGGTCCGCTGCCACACAGTGAGCAAGACAGAAGTCAGCAGGAGTCTGGAACAGGTCACGTGGTTCTTCTCGCGTTACACCGTAGCGAGCTTTCTGGCCGTTGGAATGAAGCGACATGAATTCCTCGAAGGAGAGCTCGCCGTCTGGTGGACTGACGTGTCGAACTCTGGCTTCAGCTTGTTCGTCATTGCTTCCGGCGAAAGGGGCTAAACGGTTGAAATGGACCACCCTAGGTTTTCCTCTTGGCAACTTCTGGATTCGGTAGACTACATCGTTAATCCGGGTAACGACCTCATACGGACCTTCCCAGGAGCTTTGAAGTTTTGGAGATAACCCACGACGACGTTGTGGGTTATATAACCAGACTTGGTTGCCGGGCTGGTACCTGCCATCGTTGGCGTTGATGTCGTAGGTCTCCTTCATGCGGTCGCTGGCGCCCTGGATATTTGAACGGACTCGTTCGTGGATGTCGTCCATTCTCTGGCGTAGAGTACTGACGTAGTCCTCTCCAGCCACGTCGTCCCCTGGTGTACAGCCGAACTTCAGGTCACAGGGTAGACGCAGTTCACGGCCCATGACGATGCTTGCAGGTGTTTGCCCAGTTGTTTCGTGAACCGACGACCGGTAGGCTAACAGGAACAGGTGGAGAAACTGGTCCCAGTCCCTCTGGTGGTCAGAGACTACTTTGGATAAGTACCGGTTGATGGTCCTATTCATTCGCTCCACCATTCCATCTGACTGCGGATGCAGTGCAGTTGTCCTTGTCTTACGGATGTCGAGTGTACGGCACACATTCTGAAACAGAATCGACTCGAAATTTCTCCCCTGGTCCGAATGTAATTCCAGAGGTACACCAAATCGACAAATCCAGTCCTTGATGAGAGCGTCCGCCACAGTAGAAGCCTCTTGGTTTGGAAGGGCATACGCTTCTACCCATTTGCTAAAATAATCCATCACGACGACGATGTATTTATTTCCATTATCTGTTTCCGGAAACGGACCTGCTACATCGATGGCAATTCTTTCAAACGGACTACCCACGTTGTATTGTCGCATTGGAGCCTTCGGGTGCCGTTGCGGACCATTACTTGCAGCGCACACCACGCATTTCTTGCACCACCCCTTCACGTCAGTAGTGCAGTTCACCCAGTAGAAACGCTCCCTAACTTTTCCCAGCGTCTTTGTTACTCCTAGGTGTCCGCCAGTGCTTCCATTGTGGATCTCCTCCAATACCTCTGGCACTCTGTTTCTGGGGACTATCAGTTGTTTTCGCTCTTCGGTACCATCTGATTTCTCCAGAACGCGTTTTAAGAGTCCATCGCTTAGGACGAGGGAATTCCACTGAGCCCAGTACGACTTTACTGTTGGCGAGTACCGTGATACTTCTTCCCAAGTGGGTTTCCGACCTTCTTTCTTCCAATTCACAATTGGTTTCAGATTCGGGTCATTCTCTTGATCTCTCAGAAGCTCATCCGGCTGCCAATCATCATTCACCACCGTTAGTCTGCGTATTACGACATCCTTTTCAGATGATGGCGGTGCTTTCTTCTTTTCAATACGGCGACCACGAATGTGACGTACCTTAGCACCATTCCAACGCCGAATTGGCCTCTTATCCAATATCTCCTTGGCGACTCGCCTAATCTCTGCTTCATTACATGTTCCTTCTTCAAGATCTTCCTCCATCTTGCGGATCGTAGCTTGACGTCTGCAACTCTCTTTAGCAGCTTCGAATTCCAAAGCTCGCGCCAAAGCATCCACCAACTTGCTGGGACGAGCGAGAGTCAGAGCTTGACGGGTCTCAGTATCACGCAGACCATCTAAAAATGCCTGCACGGCTAGTCGTTCCATGACGTTCTCCGGCGTAGATGAATACGCCAAACGAACTAACCGCGCTATGTCCGCTTCGAATTCCTGCAGCGATTCGTTACTTTTCTGATAGCGGTTCTTCAACTGCGAATGGTAGACATGCTCGAGATGGGACTGACCATAACGCATTTCGAGGTGTTTAACTAGTTGATGGTAATCATCTTGTTCCTCCAGAGAAAGCGTCTGTAAAATATCTGTGGCGTCACCACGTAGCGCCAACGTCAGCGCTGTAGCCTTCTCTGCCAACGACCAACCATTTGCCCTCGCTGCAGCCTCAAATTGTCGTAGATAATTGACCCATGAGCTCTTACCATCAAACTGTGGTGGTTTCATACGAATTTTCGAAATTTCCACAGGACTGCTCAACTCGGGTTTACTCAACCTGTCAATGTCGCTACCAGGTGACTTCAGAGCGGTATTGACCACTCGTTGTTGTTCCCCACTTTCTAAACTCAGCGTTGCAATTTTTCTCTCTACCTCTAGAAACTTATTCTGGAATTCTTCTTCTACGGTAACTAACTTATTTTCCATTTCCTCAAATTTTCCGTCCACATATTCACCTATTTGTTTCTGGAGACAACTAGAATTTTCCGTAATTTTCTTTTCTAAAGTTGTATAATTTTCCAGTAGTTTTTGATCCATATTTTCTATTAGTTTCTGTTCCATCTTAGTGGAGTTTTCGACCAACTTTTGCTCCATCCCTCTTAAGTTTCCAGACGTTTCCTCCAATTTCTGTTGCATTTTACTACCATTTTCTATTAAACTTTGCAACGCCGAATTTATATCGCCAGCAATGTCGAATAAAAATATGTCGGGATTTTCACCTTCATTTTCCAGCGCTTCTTTAAGTCTATTTTGCAGATCGGCCTTTTTCCCTGTCGTCTCGCACTCCCGTTCTTCGAGTTCTCTCTTCAAATCCGCCACTTTAAGGTCCTTCAAAAATACCTGTCTTGAAGCCATTTCACTTAATTTATTTATCGCGAATTTATTTATTTAAATGTCTTTATTGTTCAGTTTTTTTTCCACACCCCACACCTGACACCAATGTAACGTTTTTATTTATTTCGGGTTCGTGAGGTGTGAAAAATTAAACTCGTACATTTAAACTAACACTATTTATTTAATTAATACAACTACTACACTATTTAACTACACTAATTTATTTTTATACAATTTATTTCCCGCGTTGTAAGCCGCGCCGATATTTAAATAGAACTCTCGTCGCGCGTGGATACCCCGCGTTATATACACCTATAGAAGGGTCGCGTATCTACGAGAAGCCTCCAGCGCGCGAAGTCGAACCGCCGCGAATACTCGTGGCATTTCTGGGCGTCTTACGTCAGCACAGGTTATCGGCTGCTTTGGTCAGCCGGCGTCAAAACAGGCAGGGGCGGACTGGCCCAGCGTTCGTAACAATATGTATGTTTAATAAATACTGATAATAATTTCATGAGCTCATAACCTGACGGTGGGTGCTAAAAACCCCATAATTTATTCCTATGGACACGCCATTTACAGAAAAAAGTTCAACTGTCGCTCGTTGTGTGAGCCGTATACAAAATCTTTTAAATAGACAGAAACTGATAGACAAGACACCTTTTAATTCATATGGTGTAGTATATTTTCTGTACTGACTTCATTTTATTCGAATTATGAAATATTCCACTCGTACATACCTAACTGTATGTATAGATTTCCTTAAGTCCAAAGTCTGTACTGTATTGTAATGTATTGTACCACATTTTTAATATGTCTTTCATTATGTAAGTACCTTATCAGTGTAGATATTCTATAGCTAACGGTGGGGGCTATACCCATATAATCAAGGTGTATTACATGTGCAATATATGCTATAGGTGCATAACACCTGTAATTTCCTAGTAATGTGCTTTGAAAATCTCGATTACGATAAAGTCAGCATTGTGATAAGAAAAATGAATCATGTATTAAAATGTGAAAATCTCACGTAAAAAGTCTAAAACCATATTTCGGATTCAAATTTCGAATACGATTACTGTTATAGCTATTGTCTAAGTATTTTTTCTGTTTTATTTAGAAAGCACTGGGACTGGGATTGGGGTAATAATACAATAAATACTTTCAATATATATTTATTAAGAAATAATCGTTGAGAGAGAGGTTATCATACATAATAAAGTACAGGAGTAATTATTGTGGAAACACAGGCTGCTTTATGGATATATTTCCAGTGAAATATATGTCTGAACAGTCTCATTGAACTGGACACTCAGTTCTTTGGATGTGGATGGCTCGGAGATGGATACATTTCTTAATTTTCGGATGATCTCCAGACACCTTACTTCATCTTTTAATGCTCCTAATCTGGTGATGAAATCTGCTAACCTCTCTCTATACACCTCGCCGGAATCCATTACTCGATAAACTCTAAGCTTGTAGTACTGCCAGCAGGGCCTCGGCTAACGATAAATACTTCTTTATTTTTTACAGTCTCCTGCAACTGCGTAATCTGCTCATCGGTGATAATACGGTTATATCTCTCGGGGAGCGAAGCTCTGGAGTCGGCAAACGTTAATAGAACCCTGGTGCCAAATAGGGTAGTTATTTTCCCTATATCGATTATTCGATATGGTTTGTTTATCTCAAACTTGGATACTTTAATAAATGGCTTAACTTGAGCCTGATTATTGATGCTGGTGAAATACATTTTTTTCAATGATTGTAAGATGTAGAATGAGGGTAATGGGCTCTTAGTTTTAATTTTATACTAATACTAATACTAATACTTTGTCAATTAAATAAATAAAATATAAGTTGTCGAATGTGTATCCAGTCCGAGATGATGAGTCTTCCTTCCTGTTTACCAGGAAGTGATTGCCCTGGGAATTATTTAGACCAGACATTTTTCTCTGTATTGGTAAACAAGTATCTACCTGTTTAAGCGGCATGGTGGAAACTTTATCGACTTTCGTCTCAATTGGATTTATTATCTTACGTTTACAGGATAAATTCATAATGTTTATACTACTTGCGTTCCAATATATATTAGCGTAAGGTTACCTATGTAGATGTCGAGCGTTGAGGTTTTTACAATGATATATATGACGCCTTTAAAGATAATACTATAAAATATTATTTTACAAGCTTGGGGTCGAGATTTGTTTACATTTAAAATAATATGCTGCAATGAATGAATAAATATACATCCACCTATTTACTACTTAATAATTTATACCTATCTGTTTTTTTTGTTGATGATATGTGTAGTTCAGCATTCAATATTAAATTCATATGGTTGGATTCATACGGATACATATACACATATGTATGTAATATATGTATGAATATTTAATATCTAATGATAATAATTTCACGGCCCCAGGCTTGTACTGTGATGTTTAAAAAAACCCTGTATCAGCCTTCCGTTTTAGAGATATCGAATTTGTTTATATATAACCTCTCGTGTGAGCTGTATATTGGATATCTGTATTAATTACATGTACAAAATCTTTCAATAGGATGCAGTGATAAAACTGATAGACAAGCTGTGAGCAATATTTCCTGTGACATCCCCATTCCCCATACAAATACTTGTTTTTCTTAGAACTTAATGGGAAGAGTATATTACCTAGGTACAAGCAATCACCTGATTTTTTATCCATTATCTGATCCGATCCTCTGCCAGAACGCCATCTCTCGCGTATTCTCAATAAAAAATTCCAGACGGTTTTCGTGGGGCCCAATGATATGCCTTACATGTGAACCGATCGCTGACGTCTAGAAATGAATATTCACCTGATTTTTTATCCATTATCAGATACCCCTGTGATGAAGACTACTTCCATTTCATCATATATCGATGAGAACCCCCTCTTGATGATTAAAAAGGCCTCTTGAAATCCATAATTTGTGTGTGTTTCCCCATAAGAATCTATGCTAAATCGATATACTTGGGCTGTTTCGCCATGCCCACGTAATTTCACGTAGTCTGGGATGTTAAAAAAACTTATAATTCATACTCTGTACCTGCCTTCCGTTTTAGAGATATCGAATTTGTTTATATAACCTCTCGTGCGATCGGGCTTTCAGATAGCTGTATTACATGTACAAAATCATTCAATAGGATGCAGTAATAAAACTGATAGACAAGACTTAACCTGTAGTCTGTGAGAAAATTATTCCCATTCCCCATAATGATGCTTGAAATCCATCAATTTATGTGTGTTTCCCCTTAAGAATCTATGCTAAATCGATATACTTGGGCTGTTTCGTCATATAAAATGCCACGTTACTCTTGTAATTTCACGGTATTCCATAATTTGTGTGTTTCCCCATAAGAATATATGCTAAATCGATATACTTGAGCTGTTTCACCATGCCCACATGCCCACGCTACTCTTGTAATTTCACAGTATTCCATAATTAGCGTGTGTGTTTCCTCATAAGAATCTATGCTAAATCGATATACTTGGGCTGTTTCGCCATGCCCACGTAATTTCACGCAGTCTGTGATGTTAAAAAACTCATAATTCATACTCTGTACCTGCCTTCCGTAAGATATCGAATTTGTTTATATAACCTCTCGTGCGAGCGGGCTTTCAGATAACCATATTAATTACATGTACAAAATCATTCAATAGGATGCAGTAATAAAACTGATAGACAAGACTTAACCTGTAGTCTGTGAGAAAATTCCCATTCCCCATAATGATGTACCGAGATTTTTTTTATCAGCTAGAGATTCATGCGGTAGCTGGCATCGGTGACTTGCGCAATTCCCATAATGAGGATGCTGTCTGTTATCATGTTACTTCCGGCGCCGTCTGTAATCGTGTGATTTCCGGGTGCATTTCCGATAAAAATACCGTACGGTTTTTCTTAGAACTTAATTAATGCGGTAGCCGGCATCGGTGACTTGTCTAATTCCCATAATGAGGCCGCCGTTATCGTGTGACTTCCGGTAAAAATACCAGCCGGTTTTCGTGGGATCCAATGACAAGTCGATACTTGCAGTGAACCGATCGCTGACAGCTAGAAATGATTAATTACCTAGATATATTAATAATCACCTGATTATTTATGCATTATCTAATACCCCTCTACACCCCCCTTCCCCTCCGGAAGCCATCTCCCGCCTTCCCATCAGATCCGCCATCTTGATTACGTTACGTGCACCCCCATCAACATCTCAACCCTTAGACATCAGATCCACCATCTTGATTACGTCACGATCATCCCCTTAAAAAATCTCAACCCTCTGACATCCCCTTCATCGTCTTTAGGGGTGAAGTGAAGTCATTCCGGCACTACATAACTACTGCTGGCTGGTCCTCGATGTCGGCGACGAGGGAGAGGGATAGGTAAAGGTTTTAATTATTTACCCGGAAATGAAAGCTGAATTTTAAACAACACTATATATTCACAACTATTACAATACTTTACAAGGCACGACAGGTAAGCTAGGCAGGGCTAGTTAATTATCGTAAGGCACTGGGGCGCAGACTGGTTAAAAAATGCCAAAAACCTGTCGCCGAGAGGGCTGGCACGCCCCCTGAGGCGGGACGTGAACGGCGGCGTCGTCGGAGGGAGCGTCGGCCAGAGGGCGTTCGGGCCGAGCGCGTCCCTGCGTTCCTGGCGGCGTCTGGCCCGGCGGAATGCCGCAAGCGCCGCCGTCGTCTTCTTCGGCCGTCGTCGGTTCAGTAAGGGTAATTGTAGGGTCCTCGAGCGGCGCGCCTGCCCCGCGGCTCAAGTAGGATATTAGCGCGGGCGTCGTCCCGGCCACGGTCGACCGAGAGCTCGAGTCGCTCGCGCTCTCCTCGCGTACTACGTAGGGGTCGACTCGGAACTCGGTCATGTTAGTAATAACACGGGTTCGAACACAGAAAGGGTCCCTCGCCAAAGATTAGTTCGAAATCTAATGGAAGTTTATTTAAATTCGTCTCTGCCGACGAGTGCTGGCACACGCGGCTTAAAGAGCGATTTGCTGCTATTAAATGTGGAATGTTCGGCAGGTCGCGGTTTGGAATGTTTAAAGTTAGATAGCTCACTATGCCAGCATTAAGCGGGAGCAGTCGGCTGTGCGCGGCACTAATGTCTGATGGTTTTTAATAGTTTTACTGAGTTCCACACCACACAGCACAACCCTCTCCCCGTGCAAGTGCCTGATGGGCAAAAAGGGGGTATCGGGCGGCGGCCGACGCGCGACGGTGAATCGGACCAGAGAAAGTCACACACGGGCCTGGCACGGCCGAGCCGCGTGTCAACCGCTGCCTTATACGCCGTAAATAAAATATTTACTTACCCCCTTTTTGCTGTTCGACGGTCTCGAAGGCACTTATGTTTAGCACTAGGAGGGAGGAGGGTGAAATAAAGCTACGAAGAGAGTTTTTATTGTAGCAGCCCGCACGCTTTGAAAAAAGCGGGACTGTCGGCTACGGCAGCTGGTTGGTCGTCCTTCTGGGGGGCTGGCGATGGTCTCGTCGAAGGGTAGGAATAGGGGGAGGTGTAAAGTAATTTAGCGATGGACACACTGTATATTGCGAAATATTGAGATTATTCACAACTGATTGACTTAGAATTAACCCGATTCTAACTATAACGGTTATAATTAGCCCGGTAATAATTAGCACTGTTACTTGGGAACGCGAGTGTAAGTTAGGAACTTACATCGGTACTAACGGCTCTGGACAGGATCTGATCTCGGGGTAAAAAAGTGGCGGTATTTATAGCCGGCGGCGGCACGTGTGTGGGCGGAGACAGCGCGTCGCCGCCAGATCCGGCGCCCTGATTGGACGGCGGTTGGCCTCGCGGCTCTGTTAAATTGCCACGGGCAACTCGCGCTTCTCATTAGAGAGGCGGAGCCGCCCGTGACATGCCCCCCTAAGGGACGGTCTCGGACGCCTTAAGTGGGCTATGGCTGGCCCCCTTAAGGCGGTATGGAACGGCCACCGGCTGTACATAGTGAAACATGCTAATATGGCTAAAAGGTAAAAAGGGTCCCTATGGGCGCGGTGCCCTCTAAGGCTTAGGCCTTTTACTTAAGACGATATTCGCGGACGGCTTCTTCCGGGCTCTGGTCCGGCGGCGTCTCGGCAGGGCATTGGCTTCCTGTTGCCTGGGGCGACGGGCGCCCCAGGATGGTAGGCCCCTGCTTGAGCCACGGGTCAGGGGGTGGCCCATCCCGTGGCAGGACTTTGCGGGTTGTCGGCTACGGCCAGAGGCCGACAACGGGAACGCCCTGGCTCGGGTCGTTCCTTGGGTGGTCCTCCTCGTCTTCGCAGTCCTCCACTAGCACCTCGTGGAATGGGAGCATGCTAGCGGCGGTTGGCTGGGTGACGCTGGTACTTTGATGGCGACTTGTCGAAGGCAGCTCTTCCCGAGCTGGGACAACCCGGACGGGTGCCGGTTCTTCTTCCTCCTCGTCATCCTCTTCGCCGTCGTCCGAGCAGCGTGCGGCCTCGTCGTCGTGGGAACGGCGCACAGTGGGCGGAAATGCCGAAAAGCTGGCCAAAATATGAAGGCATTTATCAATTTCTGCAAAATGTAGTATATAGGGGTTTTTCAGGTCGCTGATTACGAATCCGAATTTATTTTTTTTGAAATAACAAAATGGCGACTGTAAAATTCCCAAAAAATATATCAAAAATCGCCAATTATAGGTGGACTGGCATGAAATGTATTATGTAGGTGTTTTTTAGGTCGCTGATTCCGAATCTGAATTTTTTTTTGGAAAAAACAAAATGGCGACTGAGAAATTCACAAAAAAGCGTATCAAAAATCGCCAAATATCGGTGGATTGGCATGAAATGTAGAATATTGGGGTTTTTCATGTCGCTTATTACGAATCTGAAATTTGTTTTTTGAAAAAACAAAATGGCCACTGAGAAATTCCCAAAAAACTTATCAAAAATCGCCAATTATCGGTGGATTGGCGTGAAATGTTGGATTAGGAGTTTCTACAATCGCTGATCAACAATTAATTGTTTATTTAGAAGGGAACAATAGGATATAATGTTTTAACCCAATATTTTTATATTTCACAATATATTATACACACGCATATAATCTTTTCACACAACATTTTATTAATCGCTATCGGAACACTCTTCGTGATCGTCGTTTTGTACACTTGATTCATTTTCAACATTTGCATTGGCTTCTCCAAGCGAAGCTTCGTCGAGCAAGTTTATCGCATCTCGAGACAATAATTTCAATTTCTTCTTTGGTAGTTTTCGCAAACTAGATATTACTGGATCCGATGTTACTAGGAGCCTATGAAAAACGTCCGCAATGTTTTTTTGATCGATTACATTTTCTCGCATAATTCCTGAACTGTGATATAAGATTAGAACACAGAGTTTTTGTATTCTCCGGCAAAATATATTCACGGCCAATTCGTTTAGAAATTTCCTGTGTTATAATGGAAAGTAAATCCGTCTTATCATCGTTGATACGAAGTTTAATGAGTTCAAAAATTTCCTTCTTCGACAAGGAAATTTCTTCGTTGCTGGAACCTGGAAAAGTAATAAAAGTTAATAAATAAAAGAAAATATAATACAAAATATTAATTATAGAATGTATAATTACATTCACGAAAATTTAAAATAAGGTAATTAGGCACGCATATGTGTGCAACTTGAATATTTCATAATTTGCGAAATAGTAAAAAATATTGTAAAAATGTGTTGTTTATTATTAATTGTTATTTTCAATTATCGCAAAATATACTTTAGTGAAAAACATTGCTTCTATGTTATTTTAATATAAATTGTAAAAATTTATTGTTCAGAATCATTTTTTATTTTTAATTATTACAGAAATTTAGGTTAGGTTGGTAAAAACCATTGCGTTAAGGTTACTTAACATTATTGACCAGTAATATTCACGTTTTACTCAAACAAATACGAAATAAGCCCAATCAGCAATACTCGAAATCACACACATCTGCGCATCAGCGCACAAATTGCATCATAAATGGCAAAGTTGCAAGAAGTAGCAGCCAAATATGTAATAAGGTACGTTAGGGTAATATGGCCCACTTTCAACTAAAAATGCCAATATAAGTTACAAAATGCAGTTTATTTAAAAAAATTTACAGAAATATGAGGCTACGCTTCAAAAGAAAGTAAATTCTATACAAAAACAACATAAAGATAAACTATATCTACGGTGATTATAAAAAATGCAAAGATCTCGATTTGGGCCGTATTTCTGACCTTCACTGAAATAAGGCCCACGCCAATTTTAAAACGTCACAAATATGGCCCTCGAATAAAAAACGCTAAAAAAGTTCTTACGTGCATTTTGGACACACGTAGTCTTCTATATCGTCAGAAGTTAGTCCTGCACAAATTTCATGCACCCAAATTCCACATTCTGCACAACGGCACATATTTATTTTTTTTATCCTCTTCGCACAAAAAACAGTACCAAGCCTCTTTAGCCTTGATTTTTTTTTTTCGTTTTAATTGCTGGACTTACTCCCTTATCGAACAAATCTATTTTGAGCAACTGCGCTTTATAATTCAATGCTTTTTTTCGAGGAGCCTTGGATCGTTTACTCACGTCAAATTCTGGTGTTTTTAGAATATCCGTGAATGTCTTATTTTTGGGAGTCCTTTTCTGTGGATTGTTGAGTCTATCTACCATTTGAAAGCCAGAATATGGAATATCCTTAGCTTTCACAGTGATAACACTTAGTATCTTGATTTTTGGTTCAGTAGGTGCAGTTTTCTTATCCGTCCACGTGGAACATCCAGGAGTCGGTCCATCTGATTTTATTGAAGAAATTTGGCTCGCTTTTTGTTCAAAATTGATCAACGGAATATTGTCTTCGTCGTCAGAATTTGTTGGTTCTATTGGTTGTTGCTTGATTTTTGGTTCAGTAGGTGTAATTTTCTTATCCGTCCACGTGGAACATCCAGGAGTCGGTCCATCTGATTTTATTGAAGAAATTTGGCTCGCTTTTTGTTTAAAATTAATCAATGGAATATTGTCCTCGGCGTCAGAATTTGTTGATTCTATTGGTTGTTGTTTGTGTGTAAGAGTCGACGGACCAAATGCATTTTCTGGAATAACTTGTGGATCAAATGGGTAAATTCCAGTGGACCGGAAACCGTTTTGTATATTTGAAATAGACATACATTGTTGCCAAACTTTAGCAAACACTACGCCGAATCTTTCCTTCTTGAGAGTTCGACAAGGAACATTGGTTGTTTCCCAATAATTCAGAAGTTCCGTGTCCCAATAATGTTCAAAGGATCGGAAAACAGCTTTGTCTAATGGCTGCAATTCGTGCGTAGTATTAGATGGTAAGCAGTACAAGGACACGTCCCACTTTTCAGCCTCTTGAACAATGGAGACGTCTAGATGACATGATGCACCATCAATGACTAAAAGAACTCTTCCCACTGGCTTAAAATTTGCAAAATGTTGCAGCCAACGAATAAATAACTCTCTGGTCATGCTTCCTTTAGCAGACATTTCAACAATGGAACCTGGAGGAAGATTGTCTGAGTAGGTGTCCTTTTTCCTTATGCCCTTAAAAATAATCATCGGTGGTACCGCCTGACCCAAAGCGTTGATACACGCTACCACAGTTACGTTTTTCGGCGTGTTCGTTTGCTAATAAGTGAACTCTACGTTCTCCCCTTTCTGCCAAAACTTTATGAGCATGATGTAGAGTTAATCTACAACCTTTTTCATCGAGGTTGTAAATATATTGTGGAGAATTCTTTAGCTTTAAGTCACTTAAAACGGTACCTAATTTAGAGAAGTGATCTTGAACAATCGCCGGGTTCAGTTTTTGGGCCCTGGCTACGTTCATCATTTGTGGTTTCCTCTTGGTGATGTTGGGGTGTCTTTTTTAGAAAGGATTTGTACCAAGTAAATCCGGCGAGTGCTTTCTCATTGTTAAATCTGTGTGGAATATTGCTTTCTTGACAAAATCGGAAAACACTTCTTCGAACGGTTCTTGGGGTTAATGGCAGACCTACTCGCGACATCTTTATAATTCGTGATTCTAGCTCCCTTTCCTGTTCCTCGCTTAATAAGGGTTTTCTTCCAAGGATTCTTTTTTCATTTCCACTTTTAATATGATTTCTCAGTGTAGTACGTGGAATACCGCAATGTTTTTCGACATACCGTTGACTTTTGCCATTTCTAAGCATTTCCAATGCTTCAGACATCATTTCACTGTCCCAGTTTGCGCGAATACCTCGACAAATTTTTCCCATTCTGAAATATAAATAATAATAACGTAGAAATAACTTTTACTTCAACGGTCGGAAATATAGCCCACTGATGTTTTGTTCTGGGCCATATTTCTGACGTCCACGTTTTTCATATTATAGGTTATGTTTTGCTAACAAAGTTAGCTACAACGTTTTATTAAGCAAAAACCTGAAGTCAAAGAATCATACATTTCAACAATCTAATTATCTTACCTGTTTTGCTTATACACTCAAAACTACACGTACTTTAACTTAAGCGAAAATAATAAGAAGAAACGCGGTTTACAGAGATAGGCGCGTAGCACAGTAACCAGTCACCAAAGATTGATATTATAGTAAACTATGTCTTCCACCAATCCAACAAAGCCAGAAGTTCTGCTTCTTATTCACAGATGGCGCTTAAATACATTATTAACACGGGTGGGCCATATTTTCGCCCGGGCCATATTACCCTAATGTACCTTAGATTTACCAAGATACGTTCAATAAACAATTTGCAGAAGGTTTCAGAGTGACTACTACCTAATGGTTTAACTTATTGCTTTTTTAATTACTAATTATAATGTCTAAAAAACGAAATTATGCTCATATTTAATGCTTGGGGGTTAATTACTGTAACAACAAATTGATTATCTAATCAAACATTTCGATTCTACTTACCTCCCGGAGCACTGTCCATTTTTTATATTAATAAAAACATTAAACACGCAGTTATTATGCGACGAAACAACTGATCTTACTTTTTCGGCACTACACTTCAGCGATGTGACGCGTTGGACGCTCGCGCAAGAAATGAATTCCTGACTCAGATAGGGCTCGCGGACCCCTATTAACGGTCGTTTCTAATGCTAGGGATACCACTACAACGGTTTGAAGCATTCAAAGTTAAAAAAAAAAACATCTTCATTTTTTTTATTTTGGCCAGCTTTTCGGCGTCATCGCCGTGGTGATGAGGGACGGCGTCGTCGCCGTGGTGATGAGGGGCGGCGTCGTCGTCGTGGCGGCGTTCGGCTTCGTCATCAGGCGGCGGTCGGGCGAGGACGTCCACGTCCTGTCGTGGGTCCGGGGCTGGTCCCGGCGCTGGCCTCATGTCGTCGATGTGCACGCGGTCCTCGGCGTCGCCTCTGCGGACTCGGTATACGCCGTCACCGAGCTCCTCCATGACCGTGTGCGGCCCTTCCCAGGGTGGCCTCAGGTTATGGGCCGGCACTCCGAAGGCCCTAGTGAGAACCCGCTGGCCGACGTGGTAGCGGACGGGAGCCTCTCTAGGTACCGGGAAGACTTCCTCCTGATACGCTTCCTGATGCAGCTGGGCACGTCGGACACGGTCGGCGCGCGCCTGCGCGTCGTTCTGAGGCGCCTGGAGCACGTTCGGGTGCCTCTGGTTTCCCGGCGTGGTCAGGGTCGCTCCCAGCAGCAGCTGGCTTGGCGGCTGTCCCGTGGCGGCATTGCGGCGGTTGTTGAGGGCGAAAAGGATTTCATCAATCCTTTCGTCCCAATGGGCGGGCGGCAGCTCGAGGAGATGGTTCCGCAGTATCTTCTTAACCTCTTGATTGCGCCGCTCCACGGGGTTGGCGCGCTGGTGGTAGATCGGCGTGTAATAACCTGTAACATTGGAATGGGCGAGGAACCGCGTCCATGAGCGACATGTAAATTGCGGCCCGTTATCCGATATGATCGTTTCCGGGTATCCCCACCGGAGGCACACCGACTTGACGAAGTCGCGCGTGACGCTGCCGGTAGCGCGCGGGACCGCACGTGCCTCGGCCCACTTACAAAAGATGTCCGTTACTACTAGAAGGAAACGGTTCTTTCCTGTCCTGGATTCCGCGAAAGGCCCCATGACGTCGACGCTGACGGTTTGCCACGGCCGCGTCGGCGGTCGTGGACGGAGCGGCGCGTGCGGCTGGAGGGCGCCTCCTCGCTTCGTCGAGGCGCAGATCAGGCAGTGCCGCACGTGCGTCTTGATCTGCCTCGCCATGGCGGGCCAGTAGTAGAATTGTCTGGCCGCTCGAAGAGTCTCATCCCGTCCCGGGTGTGCGGCCAGCGGCGAGTCGTGATATTCATGTATCACTCTTGGCCACAGCTCCAGGGGCACGACGAGCGCGTGTGCCCCGTCCTTAGTGAACCAGATGAGGTCCTCTTCGACGGTGTAATCGTTCTTCAGGGTCGTCCGCCACGTGGTGTCGGCCGGCACCTCTCCCGTTCTTAGGCGATGCCATCGCTCACGAGTGGCCTGGTACTCCGGGCTCGCTGCCTGTACTCTTCGCACCTCCTCGTAGAGAGACGCAGCGGGGCCCTCGGGTTCTTCGAGGAGATTTAGGGCGTTCGTGGACGGCCGCCTAAAACAATTCGGCAAGGTCTGCCGTCCCCTTCGTCGACGGCGTCTTTGTCTGGTCGTCGCGTCCGCCTCCAGGGTCGTCTCGTTGTCGACGACGAGGTTAGCTTCGCCCACCGGCGGCGGCAACATACGTTCGTCGTCTTCGGGTTGCGGCAGATCGTCTGCTGCCTCTGGTTCCCTTGACAGGAAGTCTGGAAGTTGGTTGTTCTTGCCTGGACAATGTACCACAGTAAAGGTGTACTCTTGGAGCAGGAGGGCCCACCGCGTCAGCTTGGCCTTTTCATCTTTGTACTGCCTTAACCAATTGACGGCGCGGCTGTCCGTGACTAAGGTAAACGGGCGGTCCTCCAGGTAGGCCCTGTATCGCTTACAGGCCCACACGACGGCCATGACCTCCTGCTCATTAATATGGTATTTTTGCTCGGTTTTTGTGAACTTCGCACTCGCGCAGCTGATGATTCTTCGGGTCCCGTCTTCTCCCTCCTGATACAATACGGCCCCCATGCCGAGCCTGCTTGCATCGGTCTGGAGGACGAAGGGTTTGTCGAAATTTGGACGGCATAATGTTAGGGGCTGCGAGAGCGCGGCTTTAAGGGCCGTGAAAGCCTCCTCGGCTTCCGCCGTCCATACGAACCGGCGGTTCTTATTTATGAGGTTGGTCAAAGGAGCGGCGATGTCGGCGAAGTCCGGTACGTACTCACGCAGCCAATTCGCCGTCCCCAGGAATCCTTGCAAGTCCTTCAGGGTCCTCGGCCTCGGAAATTGTTGGATCTGGATGACGTGTTTTTCCTGGGGCTCGTTATAATGTACCATAACCCGGTGACCCAGGTAGTCAAGGGCGTCCGCCCCGAAATGGCATTTCCCCAGTGAACAATGGAGTCCATGCGTCCTCAGTCTCTCCAATACGAGCCGAAGATGTTGCTCGTGCTCTTCGTGGTTCGACGAATATATTATTATGTCGTCGAGGTATACTTTGACGAATTTGCCGATGTAACCTGCTAACACGGCCACCATCAGGTACTGGAAAGATGATGGCGCGCATTTTAGGCCAAACGGCATAACTACGAATTCATATGTTGCCCCGTCCGGGGTCGTGAAAGCGGTCAAGGGCACGCTGGCAGGATCCATGGGCACCTGCCAGTACCCGCTCTTCAAGTCAAGGGACGAGAACACCTTTGCCGGCCCTAGGTCACGGAGGGTCTCGTGAATCGGTGGCAGCTGTGACACCTCGTCCTCGGTTTGTGCGTTCAATTGTCTGTAGTCGACGCAGAATCTCCGGGTTCCGTCCTTCTTGGTCACTATTACAATGGGGGAACTGAACGCCGAATGGCTGCGCCTGATTACGCCGGCGGCGAGCATTTTGTCTACCTCCTCCTGGATGATCCTCCTTTTCTCGGGGGAGTATTGATACCTCCGAATTTTAAAAGGGGTTGGATCGCGGAGGCGGATATGGTGTTGTACGAGTGTAGTCGTCGGTTGGCGCATCATTTCTACGAATAGGTCCGGGAACTCGTTTAACACGCCCTCATAACGCGGCTTGAGTTCGCCGGCTACGTTCTCCGGCGCCAGTTCGATGGGTTGCGAAAATATTTCGTCGGCCACGTCCGGGTCCCAGTTGACCGCCGCTCGTGGCTGGTGTCCGAAATATAAACAGCAACTCGGGTAATCGATCGTGGCATTATTCTCCTTGAGCCACTCTTGTCCTAGGATCAGGTCTTCGGAGAGCCCCTCCATCGTGTACACGTTGCATTCGGTCGCATAGCCACATATGTTGATCGTAATCCTATATGGTCCTCCCGTAGGGACGGCAGGCCGTTCGCAAGCAAGACATCGCCGCCATCATGATTGCCTTCCTGGGACGGCATATATTTGCTATTTAGAAATGTCCTACTGGCCCCCGTATCGATGAGAGCCCATATCCGATATTGTTCTATCATTGTGGCTACCCGGGGTAAAGGTATAGCTTTCGCTAGATTAACGGCGTCTTGGGCCGCACCCTGAGGCTACGGTTACAGTGCAAGCGCTTTCGCGCGAATTGTCCTTCGCGCTTATATGCGCTTACTCGCGCGAAAAATCAGTGGTTTCTGGTATTCCTAGATTCGCGCGAATTAAAGCAATTTTATCATTTAAATTAAAGCATCTCGGGTACGAGCACCAGTGTTAAAAACATTAAGAGATGGATACTGAGGAAGAATTTTATCTAGCCGAAAATTCGGTATTGTTGCTATCTGCGTTTACTAAAAGAAAGAGAAGGTTCTGGGTTAACGAAATATACGCAAATCGTCATTTAAGTGAATATTATCAGATGTTCGAAGAGTTAAAAAAGGCAGCCGTCAAAGTTCTATGGATATTATCGAATGACTTACGATACGTACTCTTATATATTAAATGCAATAGAGGAAGAAATAACGAAACAGTGTAACTTTAGGGAATGTATTTCTCCATCAGAAAAACTAACAGTAACGTTAAGGTAAGTATAGTAAAACTTATTCTACATTTAAACCTGGAAATTTGAAACAAATGTTGCAATACTATAATTTTGGTCTTCCGTTTGGGGAGTGTCAGTGTCGAAAACAGGATCATTATTCGTCGATAGATTGGAATGCTGGGATACGGGACGTGGAGAGAAAGATGAGAGTGAAGAAAGTTCATACGAAGGTGAGGGTGTACATTGAGGAGTATACAAAACGTGACCTGTGGAAGGCCTATTTAGAAAATTCATATGATGTGATGGTTGAGTTGAGTAGGACGTGATCTCTTTAAGAAGAACTTGTTGCAGCTGTAACTGTATAAGAAGCTTTCTTTCTGGTTTCACAGTTTGGAAATGGGGTAGTAAACTCATTAGGAAATGGTAATCATAATCTGTATTTACGTCTATTTGCACTTTCCTTTGCTTAAAAAAAAATTTAGCTTTTCTTCTTCCAATTGTAGCAATCTGCTCTGGATATCATTTGCTCGTTTTGCAGGTCGGGATTGCTGTTTTTTTGCTCGAAGGTTCCTGCTGTTCGGTTTGTGGCAATGGATTTCGCTCTGCAACAGCTCGTTTGGAGGGGTTGGTAGTACTCGTAGATGGTAAAACCTCTACTACGTCATCCGGATGGTCATTGTCGGGATTTTGTGTTTCAGGAGAGTCTGCTTCGTCATAATATTCATCGTTTGTTGGCAATGAGTTTTCCTTAGACAATGGAATATTTCCGGAACTTTCCCTTGGGGTCATTTGATCTGCCAAAAAATACAAGCTCTCGAAGTAAGGCCATGTAGAACCACTTTTTCCTCCTCCTGCCGCACCTGATTTGTGTTTAACAGCTTTCTGATATTCCCGCCGAAATGTATCTCGTAGTCCTTTCCACTTTGTCTTTGCCGTTTCACCTAAAAGTGCAGAAAATAGCTATAGGATTTGCATATGTATCTAAATATCTCTGTTGGTATTATAGAGAATAATATGTGGATAGTAATATGTAAAATATACATATATTATTTTAATTTGTTACAGATTTCTCTCAACTGGACTTGCATTTCGTTCCCTAGCCTACTCATTCAGAATGTCACACAGTACGATAAGAAAAGTCGTATATGAAACTTGTTCAGCTATTTGGAAGAAATTACACTCACAACACTTGCCTCGTCCTACAAAGGAATCGTTATTAAGAAGTGCTATGACATTTTATGATAAGTGGAATTTTCCAAACTGTGCTGGTTGCATTGATGGAAAACATATTCGTATTAAATGTCCTAAAAAATCGGGTACTATGTTCTATAATTATAAACAATACTTTTCCATAGTGCTACAGGCTGTAGCTGATGCAAATTGTAAATTGCTATGTATTGATGTGGGTGGATATGGAAAGCAAAGCGATGGTGGAACTTTCGCGTCTTCAACTTTATACCAGCAGTTAGAAAATGGATCTTTACTACCAGAAGAAAAAATACTTCCTAATTCGGAAGTAGTGCTTCCACACGTTTTACTAGGTGATGATGCTTACCCTTTGAAAACATATTTAATGAAACCATATTCTAAAAGAAATCTTTCACGCGAAGAAGAAATATTTAATTACAGACTATCACGGTGTCGCAGAACAGTAGAATGCTCATTTGGAATAATGGCAGCTAAGTGGAGACTACTTAATAAACCTATAGAATGTTATCCTGATAAGGTCGATTTAATAGTAAAATGTATTTGCTTATTGCATAACATTATTATAGACAGGGAAGGTACCCACCAGTCCGATATGTTACAATCTGAGCTATTAAATTCACAAAGTAACCAAAATCTCAAAAAAACTCGTGTAAATAATAGATCTACTAATATGGCGTACGATGTACGAGAAACTTTTAAAGTGTACTTTAATAGCGAAATAGGTGCAATACCGCAACGGTATATAAACATGTAGATTGTATTGTACCTACTTATATCTTAAACTGTCTCTAATAATATAATAAACAAAGGCTATAATAAAATAAAATATAGAAATCGATACTTACTGGTAATATTTAATTCTACTGCCACTTCTTCCCATAATTTTCGTGATTTATCACGGTTATGGTACCCTTTACATTTCTGGTCCCACAACACCCTTCTGTCAAACACCAGAAATATAAGTTTTTCACTATCCATTTTATCAACACCTACAGAACCTTGATTTAATTAAATTTTAGGTCGCTGTTCGCGCGAAAAAAACAAATCAGTTTGAACGCTTAGCGACAACCTCTGATTAGCGCGACTAATTCGCTTAAACTGTAACCACCTGCATTTGTTTATGTGGATTTATTAGTTCGCGCGAATTCGCGAAACTTCGCGCGAAGGACAATTCGCGCGAAAGCGCTTGCACTGTAACCGTAGCCTGAGTTTCGTCGGGGCGGCCCCCTACTAGTTTTCCGCCGGGGCCGGCAGAGCTAGCGGCCCCCGACGGGGCGGGACTGGAGCCGACGCGGGCGTCGTTGGCGGGAGCGCCGGGGCCTGTGGAGGCGCTCGGGGCGCGTTTCCTCTGGATGCCGTTCCCGGATTCCCAGTTGGTTGTACTCCAGTTATTGCTGGGGTCGTCGGGCGTCTGGGGCAATCCCGGTGAAAGTGGTCACCCTGGCAATACGTGCAGGGGTATGGTGGGTGACCCGCACGACGATTCGGCGTCGCGCCGGCCGCTGGAGCCGGCTTTGGAGCGGCGAAGGTCCTTTTGTATTGGTTATACTCGTGGAGGTCCGCTTCATAGGCCGTGGCTAGTTGCACCAACCTGTCCACCGAGTATAATGGTAGGCCCATGCTGATCCCCATGCGCAGCTCCGCGCGCAGCATATCCCTAATGTGGGAGACTTGGTCGGCCTCGGCGGTGTCTGGAGCCAGCCGGCGGAAAAGCGCCACCTTCCTTGAAATGAACAGGGTAGTGTCTTCCCTGTCCGTTTGCTTCTGGCCGTACAGCTGGGCTTGGAGCGCCCTCCTCACTGACGGACTATCGTACTTCTCCGTAAACCTTCCGTGGGAGGCGCTTTATTAATAAGTAAGGGATGGAGTCGGGACCTGGAGCTTTAAGATTTGGTAATTTTTTAAGTATGTCTGCTACGTCTTTGGGTGACGTAAGCAGCTTTTCAAGTTTGCGGGGCGGGATAGGGACTCTCTCGGGCAGACGAGAGTACTCCTCGGATACCCTCCTCTGTTCGGGAGTGGAGTCGGGGGGAAGGGTACAAGTTTTTTGGTAGGACCTCGCCATCGCGTCTGCTTTTTCTTTGTCAGTGAAGTGCACGAGACCCTCTGATACTATCGCCGGCGTAGGGCAGTACGGTCGCTTTAGCAACCGCGCCATACGCCAGAGCGAGTTGTCTCGCGTATCGAGGGCCTCGATCTTCCTGGTCCATTTTGCGTTTATATGTTGCGTAATTCTGTCCTGTATCGTTTTTTGTAAGTCATAGAGTCTCTGTCTGTCTATGCGTCTACGGTTTTTTTGCCATTTGCGCTTGACACGGTTCTTGAACCGTATCAAGTCGCAAATGTCAGGTGGTAGGGTGGTCTCCCTGGGTTTCAGGGAGGCCATCTTCGTCGAGGCACGACGTGCCCTTGTTATCGCGTCCGTAAGTTCGTCTACTGCATTATCGATGTCTGCGGGGGATTCCAGGGCCCCACCAATGCTCAGGTGTGCATTGATGCAGTCCCGGTACCTCCGCCAGTCTGTCCGTCTGTAATCGTATGTTACCGTTGTGACGTCGTCTTTGTCTCCGTCGGGGATGGCGAGTAGGATAGGGTTATGGTCGGAGCTTAATGCCTGGAGGACCTGGGGTTGGACGGGAAACGTGAGGTTCTTTGGAATAAAGAGGTCAATATAGGTGGGGGTAGAACCATTAGCGGGGTAATGGGTGGGGGGAGTCGGGATATGCTACCGACAGGCCGTTGTTCAGTACGTAATCCTGGAGTATAGTACCGTTCCTATTACCCCTTATGTTTCGCCACTCCCTGTGCCGGGCATTGAAATCGCCCCCTATCAGTTGCCGGCGTCCCTGCGAGCACAGTGCATCCAAGTCCGCCACCTGCAATACCCGCCTCGGCGAGTTGTAACCCCTGAAACGACAAGCCTGCTGGCAAGCTGAATCGACACGTTGTCCACTCCGAGATCGAGCTCCGGGAGCGCCTGGTGCGGTATGGCCCTCTTTTACGAGGAGCATCACTCCACCCCCTCTGCCCGCGTCCTTCCTGTAATAGATGTACCCTGGGTGTCCTTACCCTGGTCTCCGGCCTCAGCTTGGTTTCCGTGAGTATCGCGATATCCACCTTGTGTTCGTGCATAAATGACAAAATTTCCTGCAATTTGTTTTTGACGCCACAGACATTTAACAACAAATATATCATGGAGTAAGCTTATAGTTTGGCAAAATGTAGGTGAAAAAGTGTAAGGATTGAGTAAAAATTCCTGTGGATGTGAGTTACTTAGTAGCTCGTGGTAAGCTTGAAGAGCTTTTAGTAACTCGGCCATATTTATAAGTTGACTGATTTGGCTCGTGATGTTCATTATATCTGTGAACTCGTTACCTGTTGGTGCACCTACCTGTGTGCGGGGGAGCGGCGGGTTGTCCGGTGGGTCGGGGGGGGGGGGTTGGGATGATGTTCCGGCTGTGGTGGCGGGTGTGGTGGCGGCTCCGGCTGCTCCGGCTCTCGCTGCTGCGTGCTGGGGGGGCTGGGGGAAACGTCGAATACTCCAATTTAAACTCCGGAGGGGGTCGTACCACGAGTGCGCGGCACAGCGTAGTCGATCTGCAATAACGTTCGTCCAATCTGCCTCCTCCACGTCCTCGCGGCGGCAGTACTCCTCCGCCTCTCGCAAGAACTGCCTGGGGTCCTCCCATTCCGTGCCACCGAACGTGGTAGGCAGCCTCGGCGTACAAGCCGGGGGTTTTACGTAAAGTTAACGCTAGCCGGTCAACGGCGTGAGTAAACAGTTGGGCCATTTCTTCGTAGGACATGCCCGTCCTTCGGGCGACGTCCGTTCCAGACGCTTCCCTCGAGGAAGGCCGTTGGAAATTTCCAACTCTGGTATGGCACGGAATTGGTCGAATTCTGGGTAGAAATCAGGGGTTCTTCGGGCCGCTCCTTGACCCAGAAGGGCCCCACGTTGGGCGCCATGTCGCCGAGACGGCTGGCACGCCCCCCGAGGCGGGACGCACGGCGGCGTCGTCGGAGGGTGCGTCGGCCAGAGGGCGCTCGGGCCGAGCGCGTCCCTGCGTTCCTGGCGGCGTCTGGCCCGGCGGAATGCCGCAAGCGCCGCCGTCGTCTTCTTCGGCCGTCGTCGGTTCAGTAAGGGTAATTGTAGGGTCCTCGAGCGGCGCGCCTGCCCCGCGGCTCAAGTAGGATATTAGCGCGGGCGTCGTCCCGGCCACGGTCGACCGTGAGCTCGAGTCGCTCGCGCTCTCCTCGCGTACTACGTAGGGGTCGACTCGGAACTCGGTCATGTTAGTAATAACACGGGTTCGAACACAGAAAAGGTCCCTCGCCAAAGATTAGTTCGAAATCTAATGGAAGTTTAATTAAATTCGTCTCTGCCGACGAGTGCTGGCACACGCGGCTTAAAGAGCGATATGCTACTATTAAATGTGGAATGTTCGGCAGGTCGCGGTTCGGAATTTTTAAAGAGGGATAGCTCACTATGCCAGCATTAAGCGGGAGCAGTCGGCTGTGCGCGGCACTAATGTCTGATGGTTTTAATAGTTTTACTGAGTTCCACACCACACAGCACAACCCTCTCCCCGTGCAAGTGCCTGATGGGCAAAAAGGGGGTATCGGGCGGCGGCGGACGGTGAAACGGACCAGAGAAAGTCACACACGGGCCTGGCACGGCCGAGCCGCGTGTCGACCGATGCCTTATACGATGTAAATAAAATATTTACTTACCCCCTTTTTTGCTGTTCGACGGTCTCGAAGGCACTTATGTTTAGCACTAGGAGGGAGGAGGGTGAAATAAAGCTACGAAGAGAGTTTTTATTGTAGCAGCCCGCACGCTTTGAAAAAGCGGGACTGTCGGCTACGGCAGCTGGTTGGTCGTCCTTCTGGGGCTGGTGATGGTCTCGTCGAAGGGTAGGGATAGGGGGAGGTGTAAAGTAATTTAGCGATGGACACACTGTATATTGCGAAATATTGAGATTATTCACAACTGATTGACTTAGAATTAACCCGATTCTAACTATAACGGTTATAATTAGCCCGGTAATAATTAGCACTGTTACTTGGGAACGCGAGTGTAAGTTCAGCGAGTGTAACGGCTCTGGACAGGATCTGATCTCGGGGTAAAAAAGCGGCGGTATATATAGCCGGCGGCGGTTAGTTGGCGGCGCGTGGCAACGCGTCACCGCCAGATCCGGCACTGCGATTGGCTGGCGATCTCGCCGGCGGCCTTGACGGCACGTGCCGGCGCTTTACCGCCAGATGATTGGACGGCGGTTGGCCTCGCGGCTCTGTTAAATTCGCCACGGGCAACTCGCGCTTCTCATTAGAGAGGCGGAGCCGCCCGTGACTTGTTGCCGACAGGAGAGCCGTCAAGAGTCCTTTTTTCCTTGGAGCCACCACTTTGAAATTTCGCTCCGTTTATGGATTTCTACTTCACCGAACCCCGAACTCGGAACCCCGAGCATCGACAATGTTTCCCTTAGCCACCGAATTGTTTTTTTAACGATTTGTATATTTTTTCTTGTCGTTTCGCATTCGATCTTCTCGTCGTTTGTCATGCTTGTCTTGTACGTTTTGTTTTTTCCTTGCGCCGCTCTCTACACCAAACTACCTATTTTCCAGTACAAATGTTTGTCTGTCGCATCGATGGAATTTCTGCAAAAACAGTGAATATTCGAAAGAAAAAAAAACCACTCGGTTCGGAGACGAACCCCTAACCTAGAGCACGCCAACCTAATGCGTTACCGCTGCGCTACCCATTTCTCCAACTGAAACGTTTTCGATAGAGAATGCAATCGTAAATTTTGTAAACCGCAAAGTTTGTTTTGATATAGGGAATTTTCCGACGCTGCTAATTTCACTCTTCTGTTGCGATGCATTTTTTTTCCAAATGTCTCGTAAACTCTGTAGTTTTTTTTCCTGTCACATTTTACAAAATGAATAATTTGCTTAGAAAATTCTATACGAATTCCACCGTATTCTTCGAACAATTTGAACAATTTTCTCTTCTCGACGCTTATTTGTCCACCTGCTTTGTTTCGGAGAAAAAACTTGTGGGCTTTATATTTATTATGAAATTTTTTCATGTCGATGAATTCGACGATTTCGGTTATCGATCGGCCCACAACGAATGCTCTAATTGATTCATTCGTGGCCCTGATAAGGGCCGATTTTTACGATGGATGGGATTTTTACGATGGTTCATCGCCGCCGCCGGTGAAAGTCTCCACGGCCACCGAGGCCCCTGTGGCCGCCCTGGCGGGGAGCGGAAGCGGCGGCGGAATGGTGCGAATCCGGCACGGTTCCACACCGCTTGCAAATGAAACACAATGCCTCCCAGAGTCTCCTCGATCTGTTGAGCGGTTCGCACCAACCGCTCTAGCTGCTCCGCCGTGTGGGGCCTCTCCCGCCGACGACGCTGCGGCTGAGGCGGCTGCGGCAGCTCCTGCAACTCCGGCAACTCCGGCGGCTGCGACGGCTGCGGCGTGTCCCACCCGCGGGCGACGGCAACGACGACGTGGACATCCAGGCGATGTTGGAGGCATTCGACGCCTCCGGCTGGCCGCCGTCCTCGACGTCGAACTCCTCCAGCATCGCCTGTATCACCTCCGCCGACATTACATATTCGTTTTCGTCGTTCATCGTTGAAATGAACCGTCGACCGCAGTGCACCCGGTTTTATGCGTTCCACTACCGCTGGAGCCGTCCGCGACGAGTGGCGATTGGTCGATCCTTCTCCGTAAAGCGCTATGGGCGGAGCTTCCCAGAGCGGTGTAGAAAGTTATAAAAGCCCTACGTCTGTCGCCGTGACGGCAGGGACGCCCCTGAGGCGGGGCGAGCTCATAGGCACTTTCGCCGCGCTCGGCGGGCGGCGGACCCTCGGGGCGAGTGCGGCCCTGGTCGCCTCGCCGGCTGGCGCCTCGCGTTAGCGCCTCGCATCGCAGTCATCGGCTCGGTATGCGGTGTGGTCCGGGCTGGCGGCCGTTCGCCGGCAGCCTGTCGTAGAAACTCTGTCAGCACCGCCGTGCTGTCTCCGACCGTCGTTCTCGACGAGTCGGCGGTGGGAGACGTCCTCCACGGTGTAGGTGGGTGTCAAGGGACGCGACATTATGATTATTGCAATGATATAAATCTACCGGGCGGTAGAAAAGTGCCTTTGGGTAGGTACAAAAAATAATGATCGAATTCAAGTAAAATCGACGAGCGTCAGGAATGGTTCCTCGCCAAGAAGTATTAGTACAATAAACACTATACAGGGGCACTCAAGAGTGTCTATAGGGATGATTCCGACAATAGAAAATTTAAAGTCCATACACGGGGCACGAGGTGGGTGCAGCGTTCGTTCTCGATCGAGTCTATGTTAGGGCGTAGTATACGAGGTATACCCGGAAAGTTCGTGACTAAATTGACTTAGGACAAAGTTCAAATTTAATACACAGGGGCTGATTGAAAGTATGTACAACGCGAACTCGCGGCAACTATTCGGCACAATATACAACGGAAATTCTTTAAAGAGGATGTACGACTCGGGCTCCTTAAGAGGGCAGGGCTGGTCGTGCACGGCACTAATGTTTTTAAGTTTAAATAAGTTAAGAGAGTTCCACTCCCCGCACAACACAACCCTCTCCCCGTGCTAGTGCCTGAGGGGCAAAAAGGGGGTATAGGGCGGCGGCCGACGGGGTAGACGAGCGAAGTTAAAGGGACACACGGCCTGGTTCGGCCTCGACGGGCGTCGGCCGCTACCATACACTTGGTAAATAAAAAGGTTTACTTACCCCCTTTTGCTGCAGACGTTCTAGCGGGCACTAGGTTTTTTAGCACTAAGGGGAGGGGTGGAATAAAGCGACGAAGTATATTTATTTATTGATGCAGCCGCGCGCTTTAATAAAAGCGGGACTGTCGGCTTCTGCTGGCCCTGGTTCGTCCTTCGTGGGTGGCGGTGGTCTCGTAGCAGAGGGTAGGGAAGGGGGTAGGTTGATGATTGATTGTTTAAACGATTAAATTAACACTACTGTATTGCGATACTGGTATTAATACATCGACAGAATTAACTAGGGCGCGGAGCTAATTAATGAATAGAGCTTTGGTGGCACGATCGCGAGATTAGCGGCTGGGCACTAATCATCACTGGACGGAGCTACGGAATCTGATCTCTTAAAAAAAAAGCAGTGGTATTTATAACTGGCGGCGGCTAGTTGGCGGCGCGTGGCAACGCGTCACAGCCAGATCCTACGCTGCCATTGGCCGGCGATCTCGCCGGCGGCCTTGACGGCACGTGTCGACGCGTTACCGCCAGATGATTGGCCGGCGGGTTTCGCCGGCGCTCTCATAAATTACCACGGGCGGTCCGCGCTTCTCATTTCGAGAGGCGGAGCCGCCCGTGACAGGGCGGCGGTATTTATAGCGGCGGTGGTGCGCGGCGGCCGCGTTCCGCGAATTTCATTAGTCTGGCGGCGCGCGGCGCCTCGATCATAAATATATCGCGGACAGCGTCGCTCTCCCTCATTTGAGAGGCGGAGCCGCCCGCGACACGTCGCCGACGGAAGAGCGCTCATTTTTCGGACCGTCCTTCTTTCCTTGGGGTAACCACTATCGACGCCTCGGCCTCTCCGTTTGATCCCGGCAAAACGCTAGATGCAATTGAATTTTTTCCAAATGTCCTGTGAACTGTAGATTTTTTTTACCGTCACATTTTGCATTTTTTACAAATTTGCTTTCAATTTTCTATTACTTTCTCTTCTTGACCATTTTTTTGTTCACCTACTTTGTTTTCATGAAAACCTATTTTTGAGTTCAAATGTATGTCTGTCGCATTAATAGAATTTCTGCAGACAGTGATATTTGGAGAGAAAAAAACGCTTTGACTGTTTCAGATATATTGATGAGCGAGTGCAATTCTTGTGTTACAGTTTGAGGCGCTTGGGGGTCAGAGAACACACTCACCTGGGGGAGCCGATAAGTTTTTTTTCACTAACAGGTATGATGGTAGGTACGGGTACATTTCTGACATTTAATTCCTATATTGGTCTTATACATATTATTTACACAAAGTCCCGAGTAAACTACTAGCATATTATTTTTTGTCGCTACCGTTTGGCAAAGCGATGGCTCGCTCATCTTTGTGACTATTTTCTTCACTATTAAATAATAGTCTCTTAACATTATCTAGGCGGTCCTATTACAATTTTATTTTGCAGTTGTTCACTTTCAACCTGGTTATTAAGCAAAATATTTTCCAGTATATTTATTTTTTGGTTCTCCTCAATCGTCACAGGTTTCACCACATTCGAGTTGTTGGTTTTCTTTTTTCTCTTGATTTTGTTACAATTTTCCTTTTGTCCAGTTTTACTTGCATTTTAACTGCTTTGTTGTCTGCTTTTCGTTTCTCTATTTCTTTCTTCATTTTTACTTTTTCTTCACAAATATTTTTAAATGCAGTTGAGGTGATTACATATGGCATTTTTTTAGTATTTTGCTTACTCGATCTTTCTGGGGTCCTTTGCTATAACAAATAATTATGTATACTGTCATTTAGATTAGTTTCATCTTCTTTGGGATCTAGCAAAACGGACATATTCATTATCTCGTTTGAAAAGGGTGTATTATTTAATCTCGTGCCTTGCGATATATCCACCTCATAAAGAACTGCCATGTCAGTATTATGTTGATAATCGTTTCCATCTAATAAGTGTCCATCATTGCAGTGACTGTCCTGAGGAAGAACTGTTAAATCTAACTTTTCTGTGTTATTTTCTCTGGAACCAAAATATCGATATATTTCATGGAGGATTTGAAATTCTTCAGGAGAACTATGGAGTTAATTTAAAGAAATACATCGTAATTGTTCAAATTTAGCAGGTCCAACCAGTTTAACACATTTTTCGAAGTCTATAGATGACGTAGGTGTAGGTAGTAAGTTCTCTCGAGGAGGGTCTTGATCGACTTGTTTTCCGATGCATTTAGTAAAATCAATCGCATTTCCGATCCAAGGGCAGAGCCCACAAGCGTGAAATCTATTAGAGATAATTTATGTTACTAAATCTGAGATTATTTCGTTTAGAATAGGGGCAAAATCTATTTTGGTGAGCTGAAAAGGTGAGCAAAAGGGACTGTTTCGTCTCCATTTTAACACACTACGTTTCCAAAGAGCCTTTAATGATCTGAAGCAGGCTACGTCAGCTGGTTGAGTATTCTGGTTGCATTAGGATATAATGCCATCAGAATAATTTTGAGATATGTACATAATTTGCTCAGTTGGTAAGTTAAATGGGTTTTATGCCCACCAACAAAAAGTATGACTGGAAAAGTGTCGCAATGTCGACCTAGGTATCCCGAACTTTTTTGCTACTGCCTTTTTAGACAACCCCCGTCTTATTTCCTCTAAAACTTTTTGAATTTTATCTTCACTGTATGTTCTTGAACCGGTATTTATTACATTTAGTACATTTCGACATCTGAAAACAACACCATCTTTATTTTAGGTTTTTATTGATTTTTTTTGACAGGAAATAATTTCCTAACTGTGCTCTTTTATTTATCAGTTTTTCTAGATTTCAATATTCCTCAAATATTTATTTAAAGAATTTATTTATAGCGAAGAGGATACCATAGATTAATGGTAAACACCGACCTTACCAAGAGGTGGATATACCGGCCCTAAAGGCTTGGCCACATATGCGCGATAGTGGTGGCGTTCAGATGTGACACATAAAAATCAAATGAGCCCTTGCACGCTTGTCTTGGCCTGACAAGTAAGTAAGAGAGTAATGTTTTATTTCCTAAAAAACCTACAGATGTGTAGGGAAAAATACTTAAACTCGATCGATGTTACATATTTGAAAAGCAGTAGGTACCTATTTATAAAAACACTTTACATGATAACATTTATACGATGAAGAAACTACAAACTTACCGCTTGCTAGGCTAGTGATGGTGCAAAAGTGATGACCAATCCAAACACGAAAATATTGAGACATTTTTTAAAACATAACATTTACAAATTTTCGTTAAAACCAAAAAGGTACCCATACATATACATTACATAAACTTGTTTAAAATAATCCTGAAACTAATGTGTGTAGTTCTGGGAATCTGGGCAGGAAAGGCTCACGTTTCCTCGCGTATAGGCCGTATTGAAGAGCGTGCCTGGTAGAAACATTTCGGCCTGCGCCCTGCGCTTCGTCAACTGAGATTGGATTATTCTTTATACTGTAATTGCTATGAAGACATCTAGAATTACTTTCTATAATTTATTCAATAAGTATTGATTATTCCAAGGTGCTGAAACTATTTTAAAAGTTAGAGAGTCCATTTTTAAAATCATCGAAGCGAATAACGGATACTACGAATAAATACGAACTACGAATAAATTTTTGTAGATTTCCATGGTTCCATATCATTTAATGTCTCGCGCATTTGAACATGTCCTGGAGCAGTGGCGGTGCGTGATATTTCAGTTAGCCATATCTTGAAAACGACGCATGGGACCCGCTTCACTTTTAGGTGATGACTATACACCTCTTACAGAAAGGATTTATAGTGAAAAAAACCGTCAGCAAAGTTTGCGAAAAAATTAAAAAACACGGAATACACCTGGGTTTTCAGTAACGCTCTGTGGTACATTTGCAGTATATTTTTCATAGTCTAGAAACAAATATAAGGTGACGTTTTTCGATTTGTTTGATTTGAAACAAAATATTTTTGTTTCAAAAAAGTTATGGCCATTTTAATTTTGGGAAACAAAAATGTTCCTATAAAATTAAAATTAAAATGGCCATAACTTTTTGAAAAAATTCCTTTTTCCTCCCCCCCACACCCCCCCCCCCCCCCCCCCCCCCCCCCCCCCCCCGCCCCCCCCCGGGGGGGTTTCTTTTTCAACTTCCCCCCCAACCCCAAAAAATAAATAAAAAATATTTTGCAACAAATCGAAAAGCGTCTCCTTATATTTGTTTCTAGATTATGAAACAAAATATACTGCAAATATCCCACAGAGCGTTACTGAGAACCCAGGAGTGCTCCAGTGTTTTTGAAAATTTTTCGCAAACTTTGCTGACGATTTTTTCACTATAAATCCTTTGTGTAAGAGGTGGTATAGTCATCACCTAAAAAATGAAGTGGGTCCCATGCGTCGTTTTAAAGATATGGCTAACTGAAATATCACGCACCGCCACTGTCCCAGAGTATCTTTTTCTAATGCTAATCCATTTGGCCTTGGAAATTTGCACGTTAGTCGTAATAAGTTTTTTCTGAAGCACTCTTAAAATCGAAAAAGTCATCTGGTTGCATCAGTGTCACCATGAATTGATATATTGGCGTTGCAGTGACCGTAAGTCTTACTAAATCCATTGGTACCTCACACTTTTCAACGCGTTTTCTTTTTTCAATCTTCAGACTTCTTCAAAGTATCCTTCGCGACTAAAAAACGTGCAAAAACAACAACAAACAACATCATTTTATTTTTTATTTTGTGCAATGCAGTTGTCACTACATATGGTCAATTTTTTTTATAAAATATGTTACATCTTACAGCCTTGTAGACACATGACGCTATTTCGTTCCCTCCTCTCCCAGATAATCATTCATGCCATAAAAACATGTAACCTTTATTATTATCACCAACATGAATGCATAGGTTGTAACATGAGAGTTGCCTCAAGTAATACATATTACTATGCGTCAGAGCGGGAAGAGAAAGCATCTACTTGCTGTAGATCTAACGAAATCGTACATTTATCACTAGTAGGATGTTGTGATCTTTCGCGATCTTCCTTCATTACTTTTCTCGCTTTTTCGTCTTTGCGATAATGTACGTCCAGTTTAGTTTTTGTTTCTTGATTATTAGGATTCGCTTTTATTTTGTTATTCAAAAGATCGCAAGTGGCACACGTATCAGAACGTGGATGATGAAAGCTTGTATTTGGAAATAATCTTTTAAAAGTTTGATAGTAATATCTGTATGTAATTTTTGAATTCGGATATTTTTCCTGAATGCCCTAAACAAACGATTTATATTTAAATCTTGACTTAAGTAATACTTGTCACTTTTGCATCGGCTATAATGGCTTTTTTTCTTTGGGAAAAATAATTTACATGTTCAATTATTAGGTTTTCATCATCTTGTGAAAACTTTTTCTCTCTATTTTTTTTTTCTTATTGCCCCTTTTCTCTGTATACGTTAGCTCACCGTTTTTCTTTGCTTTTACAAGAGTTTCGATTCTCTTTTTCGTTATTCCACGCACTTCCAAGAAGGTCCATACCATTAAAGTAACAAGCCCCAACATTTCTGTCGCCGGTTTTTACCAGTGTATATAATACACCATTTTTTCTGTGACAGGCAAAACGACAATTTAATATGAAAAAACTAAATATTTTAAAATTAATTAACAAATATCTCCTTGTTCTTACTTTATATGTACATATCTAGGAAAAAGTACTCACTCTGGGAAAAATAATTTAATTTCTCCCCATTCATTAAAAGTGACCTGTCAAGAGAGATAAAATGTTTTTTTTTGAAATCTTGAGAAAGAAGAGCTGAACACCAAAAATTGAAAATTTAAATCTACATTTTTTTATCTTTGACGTGTGTTACACCTTTCCAATGACACATTGTACATACACTATCGGTCAAAAAGTGGAGCAACACTCATAGGAATATCATAAATGACACGGAAATAATTGTATACTTAGGCGCAGAAAGAAAATATATCTAAAGGAGAAACCATTTAATAAGACAAATTACATACCTAAACATAAACGTCATATGTAAAACTACAAAACAGCCAGTGTAGGAGATACATCATTATAAACACAAAGTATCAGTCAAAAGTGGAGCAACACAGAAGAGCATAACTAATATACGTAAATAAATCTACAAAGTAAACAAAAAAGTTATTTTAACATTAAATACAGTACACACGCTGTTTAATAGCGAGTAGCGTATCCATTATTTTTTAATACGGCTGCACATCGGGAAGGCATGGAGGAAATTAATTTGTCAATGACACCTGGGGAATTTTTTTGCCATTCCTCACGAATAAAAGAGAAAAACTCTTCTTTTATTTGAATACCGACGTTTTCGTACTTGTCGGTCGACTTCCTCCCCATAGATTCTCTATGGGATTGAGGTCAGGACTTTGAGAGGGCCAATCCATTACAGTAATTTTTTTGTCATGTAACCAGTCACGCACAAGCGCCGACCGATGTTTAGGATCGTTGTCGCTCTGGAATGTCCATTTTAGCGGCATATTGTCATCGGCAAATGGTAACATGATAGTTTGTAATATTCTAAGATATTACAAACGTATAGCGGACCCATTCCCCAGCCGGAAAAACAACCCCAAACCATAACGTTTCCACCGCCGTGCTTTACGGTCGGACGTGTATATCGGGGATTGTACCTTCGTGTTTAGGACGGCGAACATATTGTATTCCATCACTCCGAAACAAATCAAACTTGCTTTCATCGCTAAATAAAATAGTTTTCCATTGTGTCAGTGTCCAAGTTAAATGGGCTCTTGCGAACTTCAACCTGGTCGCTCGATTTTTTTTTTGAAATCAGTGGTTTTTTTGCCGGGCGTCGAGTAAACAGACAGGCTTCCTCTCAACTGACGTTGAATCGTCCTTGTCGAGATTTTCGAGCTCTAATTCCATTTTAAGTCTAGGAGCAGAGATAAAGGGATCTTGCTGTACTGCTCGTTTAATGCCTGAATCAACACGTGGTGTGGATTTTCTGGGGCGGCCAGTACGATTTGGGGTTAGCAGTTCACCATGCTGCTTATATTTTTGAATTGTTCGACATACAATGCTTTTGTGCAACAGGACTCTTCTAGCAATGTCACTTTGTTTGTGGCCTTTTTGGAAGCACTCAATTATTTTCTTTTTTAAATCCATTGGGACATCTATACCGCGAGGCATCTTGTTTGAGTCACGGTGGACTGAGAGGTAACGTACACAGATCATTAGACGAATGTTTACTGGCGTAATCATCATATGTCGAACGTTTAAAGCATTGTTGCTCCACTTATGACCTGCGTAGAATGCCCACACCCCTAAAATTACGTAAGATTTAAATGTATGTAAGCCATAATTTTACGTAAGATTTAAATGTATCAGGAGCCGACTGATATCACTTCACGTGGTACCACACATGATTACGGCTAAAATTTGCTAAAGTGATAACGCATAGGCTCACGTGATGTGACATCAGTCTGTTATTCATTATTATTATATGATCTGTTCGTTATCAAAGTTATAATTAGATGACAGATGTGACCTAGCCACTCCAGTTTACACGTTTGTAAATTTAATATGCCAAAGGGCTTATTGTGTGATTGTCACACAATAAACCAGTTTTAGATTATGGTGTAAAATATGTGCGGTAGCGTGTTTGATTTACAAAAGCATAAACTGGAGCAATCAGAACACATCCAACGTCTAGTTATTATATGTTACAGCATGTAGTAATAGGTTTACATTAAAAATGGACTACCAAAATCCACTGGTGTGGGAGTAAAATTGCACGCAAGGGCAAGGTTTGCCTCGAAAATATTTCAGACATTTTGGTACTTTCGATGCTCTTTGCATGGCGTATGCAACTCTGTCGACTTCTCCCATAACTTGTTGGGGAAACGGCCTAATGTTGCTATTTACCATGGCAATATCTACATTTCCAAGGTTAAAAATTTGCAAGTATTTGCATAACAGTCCGATTTGCATGGGAGAAGGGCATGTAACATATTGCAATTCCCTCTGCCACATGTCGACGACAAAAAATCCAGGCAAGTAGCATAATATTTAGAGGTATTCATGTTATCTGTAAAAATTTAAAAATTAGTATTATAATAATTATGTTAATAAAATGACGTCTTCACTTCATCAACATAATATATCTAAAATTAATCTAGCTATTTATCAATCATTTGATAAATATATTTTAGAAATCGCGGGTAAGTACACTTAAAAAAAAACTGGAAAAACTCACCCTTACATAATATGTGCAATAATTATAACTGTGTTAGTCACCAATTAGACATATTCCCAATAGATATTAAAAGGTATTACTTAAGTTAATGTACATGCATATTGATGCATTTCCTTTCTTTTTTTTTCTGTTATGTTTGAGCAGAAATATAGAATACTGCGTTATTTTCTCTTTTTTCCTTTTTTTTCTTTTGTATATTCATGTAGTTTTAGGTTATATGTTTGTCATACATCCCTGTTCTGTAATTGGGTATTACCTGTAGAACAATGTACAAATAAAATAATAATAATAATAATAAAAGTATAAAAAAATAAATCAAATTGATTAAATCAAGAATATAAATTGACGGTAAATTGATTCTGGTCTAAACATTTTAATTAACAGAAAACATAAATATAGCTTGCCGACTTTTGCAGTATACCCACAAAATAGCTTTATTAAACTCTTAATTGGTAAATATCTTCAAATGTTCATCTATTCTCTGATACCAAACGAATAAAAAATTAATACATCGGTATACCACAATTAAAATACTTACTTAATAAATCTATAATACATGCGACACATCCGAAAATTCTCTACATTGCGGGCACTTTAGTCGCCCCTCAGCATCGTACTCCGTGAATTGCCCGTACTGATGCCGAAGTGGGAATAATTCAGAGTAAAGTGGTTAGTTCGTGCACACTGATACTCGTTTTTATTAATTTCGATAATTTCTGGTCCGATTTACCCAAGTAGGCGCTCAAAATGTCCCCCGTTTACCGTTTGGCAATGTGCCAGGCGTTCAACAAATGGTCTTTACACGTTGCCTATCGTTTCCGGTGAGATCAGCCTCATCTCGGTACGAATGTGTGCCCTCAGGTCTTCGATATCACCTGGTCTGTCCACACCGTTTTTGAGGTGTCCCCATAGGAAGTAGTCCAGCGGGTTCAAATCAGGAGTTCGTGCTGGCCACTCTACGCGACCAATCCATCGATTTGGGAACACCTCATTTAGGTATTGTCTGACTCCTAATGCATAAAGTGGCGGGGCACCGTCCTGTTGTAACCTGATGTCTGGTGCAAATTCACCATGTTCTACTCCCGGAAAGAGTTCGATAAGAGTAGGTTCCACTTGCGTTTGCAAGATCGCTAGATATTGTTGTCCATTTACATACGTCAATGAAAATCGGTCCAATAAGTCATTTTTTTATCATTCCCGCCCAGACGTTAACTTTTTGAGGATGCTGAGTATGGGCTTCCTGCATCCAGTGAGGATTTTTTGCTGCCCAATATCGACAATTATGTCAATTAACCGGTGCCATTCAAGAAGAAGGAGGCCTCGTCGGAGAACAGAATATTTCCAGCAAAATTCTCATCCTCGTTACATCGGATTTGCATTATTTTGCAAAATTCATTGCGACGATCAAAATCATCCTCTGAAAGCTCCTGCATTAAAGTGATTTTGTAAGGGTGGAATTTCTGCTTATGAAGGATGTTTCGTACCGATGTGTGGCTAAGATTAAAATCGATGCCCATTTGGCGAGTTGTTGAATGGGGATTATCTTAAACCTGAAGCATGACATCTAATTGAGTGTTTTCAGGAACAGGTGGTCTGCCTGATTTAGGCAAATCCCCACATGCCCCGCAGCTTGAAATTTGGCCACAATTTTAGTTACCGTTGATCGTACTATCGGTCGTTCAGGATGCGCTTCATTAAATAAAGTGCAAACCTCGGAGTGTGACCTCCTGCGATCGCCTTACCCTAGCATCATAAGAATCTGAATCCTGTCAGTTTAATTTAGGTGTGCCATTTTTATGCGATAGGAAAACAAAGATCGCTCTATTAAGTCTTGAAAAAAACTAATTGAAGAAGAAAAAGAGGTCGAGAAAAAGAAAGATAAGGTGAAATAGAAGGGTTCAATTTGGAAACAACGGTTTTGTTATGTCTCGTCGAAGAATACCAGACGTACCTAGAATTCGAAATCAGTTCAAAGTCGACAAATGCCAAGTAGTAAGTGCGAACCAGTGTGAAGCCAGAAAGCAATGAATCATATAATACCTTAGGAGCAAAACGCGCATGCGTTCCCCTACCCTTAAAACCCACTTTTCAGCACAGGTGCGTGCGCAAACCATTTGTACTATGAATTATTCCCATTTCAACGAGTTACGGGTAGTCATACTCTTGAATCAATGTAACCGGGATCGGTTTTCTTGATTTTTCTCAAAAACTTTCCCCGAGTAACCCCATACAAGTTGCACATGAAATTACTCAGAATGAGGTCAGCTTTGTAAAAAGTTACAAAAAAACCCCTTGTAATTTAAAAAAAATTGAATCGTGACCTGTTGCGCCGCCATGCGGCACTTTCCGGCATAACTAAGTCCACCAAAATGTTCCTTGGAAAATAAATCAATAGACATGTCCGAGCGTTTTTTCCAAAAAATTTTTTGAAATAATTCACAGGTTCCATACTTTATTTCCACCCAGTATACCTACACAGTGAATATCATTGAAATAAAAAATGGTAGTGTACAAGTTTTTTTTTAATTTGTCGAATTAAAATGGAATAACCCATTAGTCATAATCATAATGAATATTGGGAATTAGCCCTATTTTTAATATATTCTTAGTACCTGTATGTGATATACAGTAATACTCCGAACTTTACGCGATAGTGGGACCGAGCGATAACCGTGTCGATAAGTCGAATTCGCGTAAGGCGGGGTACAATTTTGCACATACAGTGGTGGACAAAAGTATTCGTACCCCGCCGTTCTTTTGTTTTTGAGATGTAAATTATCTACTCAGTAATACACTATCAAAGTATTATATACACGTTGTAAACATTGATATATGAGGATTAAAAGAGGAAGACAAAATTCAGTTTACATTACATATAACAGAAATAAAAATTTATTGTTTCTAACTGTTTCAAAAAATAAATGACAAAAGTATTCGTACTAACTACTAAATATAATAAATGAGTTTGTTAATATTTTGTTGGACCACCCCTAGCTTGAATAATTAGTTGCAACCGTTTCTTCATATTATGCACTAATTTTGAAGTCACATCTGGGGATATACTAGTCCATATTTCAGAAATTTTCGCCTTTAACATTGATTTACTAGTAAGTTCATGTTTATGTAGCTGTTTTTTTATTTCGGCCCATAAATGTTCAATAGGATTGGTATCGGGGCTTTGAGGAGGCGTCACTAATAAATGTGGAGTGTTGTATATAAGCCATTGTTGTACTATATATGCCCGATGCTTAGGATCATTATCCTGTTGAAACTAATATTCCCTGTCTAATCCTAATTTGATAGCACTATCCTTCAAATTTTCCTTTAGGATGTTCAGATACTTGTATTTATTCATAATACCATCTATGAAAACTCGTTTACCAACCCCTTTACTACTCATACACCCCCACACCATCACAGAGCCACCTTCGTGTTTTACAATAGCTGAAATATTTTTTGTTTCAAATTCCGTTTTCGGTTTTCTATACACAATAACCCCTTCCATCAGACCCAAAAATGTTAAACTTGCACTCGTCAGAGAAAATAACACGATCCCAGAATGAATTATCTTTAGTAACATAATTCAATGCGTAATTTAAACGCTTTTTTCTATTTTGTTTATTAATATAAGGCTTTTTACGAGCAACTTTTGCATGTAAATCGTGTTTTTTTAGTATTCTTTGGACAATTTCGAGCACTTATGGGTGTATTTAACGTGTAAGACAGCAATTGTGCTAGTTTTGGTATGCTGGTTTTTGGATTCTTTTTTACTTGTCTCACCAAATAATTTTCATCCCTTTCTGTTAATTTTCGTGGTCACCCTTGTACGAGGCTTATTTATGGTTGATCCACCACTTTTATGTTTTTTGATAATATATTGTATAGTTGACTTTGGCCGTCCGAGTAGTTCCGCAATGGTTTTGTAGGATTTACCCTCATTGTGAAATTTAATTATTAATTCTCGTTCTTTAACACTTGTTTCACTTTTTTTCTTCCCATTTAGCTTCCAATCGTACATCTAACTAAAGGCATACTGTGGCATTTGGGTACTGTTGCATTATATAATCGCACCTGTCGTCGTTAATAAACTTGTCGAATCTTGCTTTATTTACTGACAGGTACGAATACTTTTGTCGCAATAAATTTATACGAATCACACAATTTCGTTATATTTTTCGCATACACCATGATCTTAATTTAATATCTTTTTGTCATATTAATGCTCATTAAATGATGTTTCTAAGGTATAAACAAAACTTTGCAATTCCTTACCTCTCTACCTCTAATTCCTTACCTCTAGTAATAAGAAAATATAAGGGTACGAATACTTTTGTCCGCCACTGTAAATACATAGACATTGTGTTATTGGAACCAGAGAAGAAAGAACACATTAATTTAGAAGAAAAATATGTATATAATGATATCTTAATACATACAACAGATATAATATAATTATTATGCATCTTGCGTACATACTACAAAAACGAAAATCGCTAACATAATGTACATTAGGGTGGGCTGAAAAAAAGTAAAAAAAAGGAATTTTTTCTAATAATCGCAAGGCCTAGTGCAGAAAATGTGCATATCCAACATAAAAATGTGGTAAAAAAATTTAGGATCCGTACTCACATTTTTCACCGGGCCCCTGGGCACCTAAAAAATGCATTTTTTAATTATTTTTTTTTGCCTAGTGATTGTTTGCTTCCTAATACGATAAATAACGTCTTCTAAAAAAGTTGGAGCAAATAAAAACATATTTCGCCGATCTACAAGGGCCGAACAGCACTGTGGTGTGGAATGCAGGTGGTTCAAGTTTTACAGATTTTTGTTAAATTTGATATTTCTACTATTTATCTTGCTGATGAATATTACTCAATATCAAATTCACCCAGAACTCACCACGTGGAGGTATCTGCAATAGAGTTCCACCCTCCCACCTTCCCCCACCTCTCAGTGTATTACTCAGAGCTAGTTCCTACCTTAAAGTATTGACATTTGTTATCAAAACTTGGTAAGTTTGCTCTCGCTTCTAGCTTAGCCCGAATGTACCCATCTCTGGATAATTCACCACACACTTTTCACATACTTTTCACACATCGCTCTACCGCTTGCGTGTGGCAGGGAAACTTTTCAAATGTGAGTGTGATATTCTCTTCCAATATGTTTTGCAAATCATTATCAGTAAATTTCATCGTCAGAGGTGGCTCCGTCACTGCACAAGATTGCCAATCAATCAAATCAATGTAATCCTTAGCATCAAATTTTATAGTGGGTACTTTAAAAACTCTGATTTCACTTACTGGCCGTTTTCTGGCATTTATGATCCTTCTTATAGCCAGCTGCCTGATATGCTGACGCGAGTCTACTAGCATCGACAAGAGAATGTTCTCTGGGTGTGCAAAATATGCATTGGTCGCAAAAACTATCAACGGTTTTCTTGACGTTTTCTGAGCACTGCCTGGACACATTAATAGCTCCCCACAAATGTTTTGACCCACTTGTTATTTGAGGCTCAGTTTTTATTTTAAACCAAGTTGGAGCATACACTTTCAAAATGTAATGGGTTATAATTTCCAGGTTTTTGGGTGGATTTAAAATACCCACATATGAACGTAAAATCCTGTTCGCAGTAGTTAGCCACCGCGCATGGGACATTTTACCCGGTGATTTCTCCGCTAGTTGAGTAGCACATTCACCATCACGAATTGCACAACATATTTCGTATAAGTACTGCTGATTCGTACTTACATTTTTAGTTATTTGGGGTAGCTCACAATTTACAGTTTTGAAATGGATTACTGGTAGTTTTTCACAGTCTTGTAAAAGTGAACCAATGGAACCTAAATAATTGTAAGGTCCTTTTGTGTGCCCATCCAAGGACTGCACTAAATGACGTAGGGGCAATTCGTTCAAATGAAGCAGACAAATACTCCACTGAAGCGGTTTGCCGATGTTAGTTTCCAATAATCGAATGACACCTCCTCTCCGTCCCGTACTTACATTAGTACCATCACATCCTATAACAACCAAGTTTTCATAATGTACTTCTTTTTTCGTCAAATGTTTAAGCAAACGCAACTGATATCTTCAGCCCGAACTGGAGATGACATAGACAAATGTCCAAAATAGGTACTTCCTGGTTCTTTAACAATCGATATATGTTCTTCTTGTTTTTTTTATACGACGACCCTTTATCTGAAGAATGGTCTTGTCCTTGCGGCCATCGAAATACAATCCGTCCAAAGACTGAGTATTTGAATATTTTTGGAGCCTCTGTCGATTTTTATGTAATTCCCGTCGCACTTTATTCTTGTCCACCACCTTCGACGAATTTTCAGGAGATATTACATTCAAATCTTGCAAAACTGCGTTTACAATCTTTGCAACTGTTCTGTTTATGTTCCAGTTAGATCAGCAGCTTTCGCCGTGTTAACTAAACTTGTTCTCATTTGGGTACTTGTGGAGATTTTCGAATTTTTTGTTTTTGTGTAAGAGGGAACTGATATTCTTCATCACTGCTAATAATGTTCTCTGGAGGTATCACTTTCTAGCATTTCTGATGATTTATCTGAATGATCCAGTGGACTCGTGCTAGACATAGGTTCATTAACAGCACTAGTTTGTTTAAGTGAGTTGACTTTTCTTTGCAGTTGTTTTTCGAGACCGTTTGTGGTAACTTTGTCTACACCACCTATTGTCATTAACCTTTCCGTTCACTGGTCAGTTATAAACGACCACTCGAGTACTGGAATCTCGTGATTTTTCACAGCAACATTCGGTAAAATATGAACACTTACATGTAGAAATATCAAATAACATTTTGGAATTATCTTTAAACGTATTCATTTTATCCCGCAAAGTGTCAGACTCTATTTTTTATAGGCTTTATTATGTTTTAATATTTTTTGTTGTAAGCTAGAATAAGTTGAATAATTCTCTTATGGGTTATACATGGTAGAGATGCCCGAGCCCAAACTTCCTCAATTTTAAGTGCAACTTGATTTGCAACACTTGCTGAAGGGGGTTCTTTGCTGCCATTTCCTTTTTAATTCAAGACGAACACTTTGGTAACACTTCATAACGTCTAAATAAGTTGGTAACTGAATGGTAGTTTCCAATATGTCTTTAGGACATCCAAATACCGGACAACTACTGTCTTTCCTAGTCTTAATTGGTTTTTTAGACATTTTGAATTCACTAGAATATTTGAAAACACAGTGTAATAATATTATGACGCGAAATAACTAACCGATGTGTTTAGGACTAATGGTAAGAACCTACTAAATAATGTTTGCGTACGTGAACAAGGCCGCATATCTCTAAGTCAATGACCTCGACTGAGACAACCACCACTCGTCGAACAGTGCGCACTGCTCAATATGCATTTCCCAGTGGCGTGCGATATTTTGCAATATTATTATGAATAATTATAAAAAGGTTTGTGTGCTTGGGGCGCGGTCAATAATTGTTCTATTCAGCTGATTTTTTTGTGTGGACAAAGGAGTACATGAGAGTTTTTTAGGTACGCTGAGAAAAAATAAATATATACAAAATTCACTCCTTGTATGCCCCCTGGGGCCCAGTTAAACGTAAACTTAGGAGTCTCATATTTTTTGAGACTTTTAAGAACATCTATGTGCACATTTTTCACCCTAGGCACCAACAGTTTGAAAAAAAAAATTCGGCCCACCCTAATGTACATACATGTCTTCTTTGGTTAAGTTATGTTTGGTTAAGTTGGTTAAGTTATTTTGACATAGAAGGCTTCATAAAATCTAACAAAGTCGTCTGACGGATTAAAGATTTTTTCTTCTCTCGCAAATTTCCTCGTGGCACGCTAGTAATTTTATTATTCCCTGTTTTGTAACAAAAATGCGTTCTTCGTTGGAGTCTATGTTTTCCAAAATTAGCAACACTTTTTGAATTGAACTAAGGTATTCTGTCAAGTTTGCAACCGTCATCTTATCTTCTGGTTTAAATGGATCTAAAGAATCAGGTTCTTCAATATCTTGCTCTTGGTCATGCATTTCTAAAAGCTCATCACTTGTCAGCTCCTGGTTATGTGAATCCAGCAGATCTTGAACGTCATCACCATCCACTTCTAAATTTAATTGTTTGGCAAGATCGAAAACTTCTTCAATAACATTATCAATTTGATCACGCTCTGGCGCTGATTTTCAGTAGAGGAAAAAAAATGGACAGTTTTTTCCAGACGCCATTTAATGTTTTTTGGGAAATGTCATTCCAAAATTGTCCAATGATTCTAACCGCATCTAGAACATTAAATTGTTTCCAAAAGTCTGAAAGAGTTCATTATTTTTTCTCATAGCTTCATGCAGATGCGCAAACGATCGTCTCGTCCATCGGTTGAAGCAAGCTGGTTGTATTTGGTGGTAAAAATACAACTTTCACGCGTGGGTCCAAATTAGGTAGAGTTGCAGGAGGATGGCCCGGTGCGTTGTCGATTAATAGCAGCACTTTAAACGGGATTTGTTTGGATTTACAATAAGATTCGACTTCTGATAGTTATGTTTACACACGTTTATTAGCACAACTCTTTATTTCCCAGACTGGCAGAGCCTGGATACAATTAATAAGACAATTGCAAATAGACTGACTCGATATAAAATTATGATTGAATTTATACTAATCTTTATCTAGGTGAAGATAATTAAATTACAAATCGGGAAGTTCATTGTCATTATGCATAACAGTTAATTGTTATGCTACCAAAAGAGGGTAGGTGATAAAAATATATATAATGTATGTACGTGATACGGCGTATAACTCCTCCCCTCTTAGAATGAAAGTGGATGGACATTGGTTGATGGATGGGCATCGACTGGAAGGGTAGGATTCGAACCTACGTTGGCTTCGTCTGCTCGCTCGATTGTTGCTTGCTCAGCTACTCGGTCGAAGTGGACTGAAAGGTGAGGTTGATCCAGTTGGCGTGTTTTATGGTGGTACAGGATCAATAAAAATGTTAAACCCATGATGCCTATTGGTAGAGACAGCCATAGGTAATTAAATTCCGGAGGATCTTCTGGTGGATCTTGAATCTGGACGGCTTGTAGAGAGTTCATCTTTGTTTGGATGGTGTGTAAGTCCTTCAATGGAATGTCATGAAGTAAGGGTGTATGGCTGAGAAGAGTTAGATTAATCGGGGGTAACAGGAATGTCGATGTTGTAATCGTTGGTTGTTCGTATAGATAAGTTTGTTCCAAGACGTAAAATTCACAATGTGGAGTTAAGGTGAGTTTTGTATTTTCTATTAGCGTCTTGTACTGGACTACTTTGGGGTGACATGTGTATTCGATTATCACTACGGGACTTGGAATGACAAGGTATTCTGCTGGAGATAGTTGTTCCACGTGGTGTCTGGTGTAGAGAAGCGTCGAGATTGGGCAAAGGTTGATCGGTGGGTTCCTCTTCTGTAGTAAGTCGACAAAACACTTCACAATTTAATACCGACAAATAGTGGGGGTAAGATGAAATTCTATCTTTCGAGTGTTCAGCTGGATATAAACAACTCACAATACCCAAAAAAAGCAGGCTTGATCATTATAGTTTTTAACATTCACGCATGCTTTTTAGCTATTTCTCCTGGTAATTTAATGAAAGATGATATTCCATTACCAATACTATTTTTATTTACATTTATTTCCAAATGAATAATTTTTTGTAAAGCAAACCCACTGTTACGCTCTTGAAACTCATCTATTTTATTTAAAATTTTATCAATTACATTTTCCAAAAACCATTCCTTCAGATCTGTACCACCATCTATATGAACATTTTTTGTATTAAAATATTTAAAATCTACGATCTCTGAATTTAACCCAACTTTAATAAATTCACCACAAAAACAAGCATTTACTTTAATCAATAAATACTTTTTCAATATATTAGATATTCTGGATTTTGGATCATTTAAAAATGGATGTATATCTTTATGTTTTACATTTATTATCATACCAGAACGTATACGACTTCCAAATGCAGATTTTGTATCGATCCAGCGTAATTTAGAACTTATTTTATTTCCTCCAAGTCCACGACCGACGACATGTATTGAATTCTTTATTAAGACTAATCCGTTTCAAGTGTCCGATATTTGTGAGAATCTTTCTACGAACACCAATGGAATCGGAATTTTTTAAAGCTCGATAAAATAAACCTAAATGTCCCCGCAACAACTTTACCCACTTTTCTCTATTTGAAACATTTTTACATTCACTTAGAATTTGTTCAATATTTCGAAACTTATTTAAAATGTCATGTTGTAAATTACAAATATCCATTTTAACACTACACTGTGCTGGTTAGTATTCTAATGTCATTAAAAAATGTTTGTTTCCCCCTTTATAAACACTCCTAATCGCTATACACTATATTAACAAATATAGAAAACTTACATAAATATGTATTAGTAGTGAAAATGCTCAAAAATGATTAAAAAGGACTTACTTTTTAATAAATTCGAAAGTAGTTCCCAAAACCGGTTTATTGACGTCCTTTTGACAATAATTGAATATTTCCCCAAGCAAAAGTTTTCTAGGTTTTCTTGCATTATAGGTAATACCCTTCGGAAGAAAGGCTTTAGCATCATCAAACTCAATTAATATGGTCTCACCAAATTTAGTTTTTGTTACAACGGCCGACAGTATCGGCACTGGAACATTTGCTGGTAAATCTAAAAGTTTGATAAGCTTTTTTGATTCCAACAGAGATGTTGAATTTAATTTTTCTAAATACATCTGAAATTTGTTTTATTTTAGTAATAGTCTATAAAATAACAAGAAATACTTACATCAATTTTTTTCACTACAGCACACTTGAACTCGATGTTAAGTTCGTAGAACAATTCTCACAAATATACGGGCTGTATTGGAGTGCACGGTTTTATAAACGCATCAGTTTGACGTCATACATGTTATTCAACTACATCCACTTCCCAGTGCGTATTTCTTGAAACAAAACAAACTCATTAATCATTTTATAATTAATGATGTTTTCACAGCATGACCTCCGCTTCTCAGATGCGCTCACGATTACATCTGCCTCACTGCAGATTAAACAAATTAATCTTCACAGCATGACCTCCGTTTCTCAGACGCGCTCGCTTTTTTCAACCTTTAAACTCATTTTCGCAGCATGACATCCGCTTCCTAGATTCGCTTGCGATTACATCAGTCTCACTGCAGATTAAACACATTAATCATTTTATAATTAACTTCGCGATAACTGATGGGTTTCTTGAAACAAACTCATTAGTTTTATCATTCCTAATATGTTTTCATGCATATAAAACTACATCGATATCCTCACAATTTATTCATTCTGCGTGCGTGCGTGCGTGTGTTAGTTAAAATGTCCAACTCATCGTCGTGTAGTGAAATATCAACAAATTTTAACGAAATGTAAGTAAAATAGTTATTTTTCTTTTACATTTCTCACCTCCCTGTCACAGGGGCTTTGTGTATGTCCTACGTTTGTTGAATGTGATGCGATTTATTTAACGATAACAAAAAACTGAATTTACCATCTACTTTTGATTCTAAATAACTCTTTCCATTCTAACCAATTTTCTCAAACGCTGACACTGTGTAGAAACGTGCGTTATATATAATTTTTTTTCTCTTTTTGTTATTACAGTAACCTTTCTCTGACAGAGTGAGACTGAGCAAGGAGATATGGAGGTGGCGGTGGTTAGTTCAACAACGGATGTAGGTGAAATGTGAGTATATATTTCATAATTAGCGAACTATTTCTGTCCCTACCAAAAATTAAATTTCATTTGTATTACAGTGAAATGGACAGTGATAGTGATAAACCACCTCAATTGTTACCAATCAACACCCCTTTGTTTACAAAGGAATGTGTTGATTGTAAACAAATGTTCTGTTTCTGGAACCATGGATGTTTAATGGAACCATGGATGTTGGTTCCGGGGACAAGCTCACATCCGTTGACGACGACTATGACGAGTCCCATCGATTTAACTATCGAGTAAGTTACTACTACTACTACTGCCTTAGATAACTTTAGATAACTTTAGATTTTTTTCTTTTTACAGATCACCATCATCTATGCTAATGGAACCATGGAACATGGAATCATAGTAAGTTATTACTACTACTGCCTTAGATAACTTTAGATAACTTTAGATTTTTTTCTTTTACAGATTGTCATCCTCACCATCACCACCGCTGCCAACACCCTGTTCATCCCAGCTTATGTATGAGTAAGACTTATTACTGCTGCTTTAGATAACTTTAGATTTTTTTTCTTTCACAGATCCCCATCATCGCCGCCGCCGCCACCAGCAACGCCCCCAACCCCACCTGATGGGAGACGACGTATTCTCAGACGTATGTCTGAGTATACGTCATATTATGTAATAATTTAATAATAATAATAAATAATTTATAAATGAAAATAACTATTTATTCACTCATTTTTATATCAGCTATAGAAGAATGAACACGTATGCAATAATTATTAACTTATTTTTATTTTATTTGTGTAACGCACAAGACGTTATTGAGTTTTTAAAACAGTATGGATATATAAATTCATCTGATAATGCTGTAACAAGTACAACTGAAGAAGAGGCTTTAAACCTTTTCCAAGAATTTTACGGACTACCCGTAGATGGAAAACCAAATGAGGAAACTTTGAAACTTATGGCGCAACCGCGCTGCGGTGTGTGATAATTCCTTTACGGTACACCGAAGTAAATGGGGAAAAACACATATTTTATGGTATTTTACAACCGCTGATATACGAATGAAAAATATTGCCGAAAAAGCGTTTCAGACTTGGCAAAATGTGACAAAATTGAAATTTAATTACAGTTATAATAAACCAGATATAGTTATATCTATAACAAAACCATATGAAATTAAAACTCATAAGGGGCACAGTAAATGTCTAAATAGTGAATGTTCCTTGCCTTTTGATGGAAGAGGCGGGAGTTTTAGCTCACGCTTACTTCCCAAATAACGATATATGTACTGACATTCATTTAGATTCGAGTGAAGAGTGGCATATAGATGTATCACCAAACACCCACACCGCCACCGTCAGGAACTACAGACCTATATGCAGTTTTATTACATGAAATAGGTCACACCTTAGGATTACATCATTCCAGCGATAACACTTCGATTATGTATTCATTTTATAGACATAGTAATAAATTATCAAAAGATGATATCCTTGGAATACAATTCTTATATGGCATTCCTACACCCACAACAACAACTTCAAAACCCATAAAAATGCACCACTCATCTACAGAAAGAAGAACTACAACGGTAAAAACAATTATCGAGATAATACCTACTATGAAACCACAAACAAAAAATTTGTGTGACATAAACAAAAAACAACTAACATTTTTGATACTAAATCAACATTTGTATATATTCCATAAAACCTGGTTGTGGATAATGAATCTAGAAACACGCAATTTCACAACTGGTTACCTAGATATGCGAAATGTTTTATATAGGTTACCTAAGTTCGATAACATAACTGCCATATACCAACGACCTAACGGTGAGATAGCGTTATTTGTAGATCAACGCGTATATTTCCTTTCACACCCTAACTACATCATTATTGGACAAAGAGATATTAGTTATTTCAAATTTCCCTTTCATGGAAAAAATAATTGGAGCTGTAAACACGTACACCGGAAGAACGTTCTTTTTCTTTGAAGAAAATTACTATCCTGAAATTGATGAGGGTACCCTACAAGTTAAGAATTATGGTTATACTTCTCAATATTTTCGAGATATTCCTCCTGCATTTACTAGTGTATTTCGATACACTAATGGAATGTTATATTTTTTTCAAGATGATCGTTACTACGAATACAGTGAATTCACTGGTTCATTACACAATAGCGGTAAGTTAGAATTAAGTATTTTTGATATCGACTGTCCCAATCTATCGTTGTACGAACGATTAAAATTATTACTAAAAAAAAATATTGTCACATGAATAATAAATTACTACTACTACTACTCATTCAATTTTATTCCAAAGTCCCCCTAGACGTTCCGAACGCCGAACGCCGAGCGCTGCGCGCCCCTTCCGCGCGATTAGTTCCGAACGCGGACGTGCGAACATTTACAGATGGCGCTCCTCGCTCTGACGGCCGCGCGCGCTCTCGCATCTCTCTACACATCAATTCCTAAAATTGATCCATCTAGCGGATAGCTCACGGGCTTCAGGCGTACGCCTACAGACCTGAGGTTGCGGGTTCGATCCCCACATATTACCAAGCTTTTTTTCCTGGGCATTATGACGGACTACTTCTTCAGCGTGTGACGTCACGCTTCAGATGAACACATCCAAATTTGAGGTTACGTCTGAAAAATGCGCCAGAACCCGCATACTATAACTACTATTGTTATTTAAATAACTCATAAACTATTGGAGATAGTACAAAGACACTTCAAGTCTGTTTTGACCTCCTTTCAACAATGAACAAATTGAGCTTTAACCGAAGCTCTAACTTTATTATTTATCAACTTTTGTTGCAATTACTTATAAAAAATACCTCCAAAAAACATTTATTTATGGTTTTCAAAGTTGAATATCTCATAAACTATTAATAATACGACGAGAAGACTTCAAGTCTATTTTGACTTCCTTTAAACGGTGAACAAATTGAGCTCTTAACCGAAGCTCTAACTGAATTGTTTATTAACTTTTTTGAAATTATTTATAAAAATATTGAAAACATTTTTTGTTACGGCTTAAAAATGTTAATTATATATAAACTATTGGAGATAGGGCAAAGACAGATATAACCCCGTCGTAAAAGAAAAACAAACCAAATCAAAAATATTAATAATAATTATAATGATATAAAGTATGGGAAATAATAATGATAAATGTAATAAAATATTAATATCTAGTAAGCCAAGTTAAACGCGAATATATCTAATAATAATTTAGGGTGTACTAAGTTTTTATACTTTATAAACACATAATTTACGGTTTTTTTTTACATTTGTCTTTTAGCGCTTTACGCCTTTGTTTCTCTTTTTTGAGCCTGCTTATCAAAGAGTATTTTTTCCTTACGCAATTTTTGAGCATTTTTATTTAATCTTTCGATATAAAGAGTTAACTCTGTATTTTCTTGCTCAAGATCTGTAATAACAGATTTCATGAGCTTAATTTGTTTTTCTTTTACGGTGGTGTTATTTCTGAATATTTCCAGCTCTGTTGAAACGTTTGGCAAAAGAACATGTGTGCTGTTTAACTTCTCCTGCAGTCGTCGTTGTTTCCCCGCACGCCAAATATGCTGCCTTCCTGGATTATTTCTCAAAATCAAGCTGCGAGTTCAATACAATCATGTCTCGGGAACAGTTCAAGTGCTTTATTTCATGTGGCAGGTTATCTACATATTTGATAGAAACATATAAGCTGTAAGTAAGCCTGTCTACATATTTTAATGGGGCCTCTTGACACCTTCCAATATCTTGGTGAAGAAGAGCTTTCTGCCTCACGCATTCCACCACTCGTTCGTAGCACTGGGGGTGACACATTCGTAGTTTTAGCAGGGTAGACGGGTAGTGTCACCGCCTCCTTACAAAATAGGTTGAGAAGTATTCTGATCATTAAGATAGCGAACATTGCGAAATAAAGTCAAATATATGCTTTTAGCGAACGACCGAACTCGAGAAACGAATAAGTATTACTACGATCGAATTTTAAAATTCATAAGACATCATGTATGAGAAACAAGAGTATTGAGTTTAATATTACATTTTCTTATTAAGCAAATAAATGCGTTGGTTACTACGCTGAATAATATATAATATATAAATTATGCAATTTAGACCGGTTCGTAGACAGTCATCGCTATTATTGTAGGTATTAGAAGGTTTAAATATTTATTTATTTAATTTATTTATTTATTTATCTAATAAAATATCCAACGGGTATATAACCCAATTACAGGATAAGTATAGCAGCACAGATAGAATTTCAATATACAATATAAAAATACAAAACGGAAAAATTAAATATATACAGATATTACAGATAGGAGGGAATATTTTCTTTGATTTGGGGTTTGCAGTCAAAGTCAAACACTAAAATGTTGTTAACAATTTTGTAAATAACAAATTGCTAATGTACATAAACAGGTACTTACGTAATGTGAGGTTGCTTTTTTAAAAAAAAAAACAACATCTTGTGCATAAGACTAAAATTTGATTGTGTTATAGTTGTTTTGTGACCTAGTCTTCTTGTATAAAACCTAATTTTATTAATCTACACATTAAAATTGTTACTACATGTTACTTTACTAAAATTTAATTTAAAACATTCAATCTAAAATATGTCTAACACAGAAATGGCCATTTGATAACTTTTTTCGAATTACAAAAACTATTGTGTGGTAGGAGAATTTCATTGTTACCAACTTCTTTAGTGACACCTGAGTGAACCTTGAACATTAAATTTCACTAGATCTGTCCAGTGACCTGTTTTGGCTGCCATTTTGTAGACTGAGTAAATATGTGTATATAAGTCCTTCTATATCTGTTCGTGTATTCATGGCATTCGGTACTTGATAAATATGCGTCATTTCTAAGAACGTTCTTTTTGTAATATTATTTTCCCGTTCCAATATTTTCACCTCATCATAGTTAGGTTTGTGATCCTGTGTTATTACATGTTTTGCTAATGTGCATGACTGTTTGTTAAGTCTGATATCACTTTTGTGTGAAGGTATGCGATTTTTAATTCTCCTTTTTGTTTGTCCTATGTATTTTTGTTCACATTCAGCGCATGGTATGCAATACACTACATTTGATTGGTTTTCAACCTCATCTTTACCTTTTAATTTTGAAAAACTTTTTAACATGACTTTATTTTTAAAGGCTATTTTTATGTGGTTGTATTTAGTAATTTTCTTTTAAATATGCTACTTAAATCGTGAATATACTGTAATGAAAAATATTGAAGATGTGGTTGATTCGGAATGTTCTGTATCGGATTTGTATTTGTATGATGTGTTTGGTTTTGATTGTTTCCAATGGATGTTCTATTAAACAATAATTTATTGACAAGCTTCTTTGGATAACCGCAATTAATAAATAATTTAGCCAATTTTTTTTTTAATTTTTATTTCGCAAGGAAGCATGACTGGTCAGTATCACTCTATTTTTCATGCCAAGGACGACATTTATTTTGTGTTTTTTTCTGGTGATATGATTCAAAGTGTATGTATCTACCAGAAGCACCTGGTTTCGTATACCAAGTGGTTATTAATGTATTCTCAGCCCTTCTGATTACTCTAGTGTCCAAAAAGGGTACACTGTTATCGTTGTTCTCCTCTTCGATGGTAAATTGTAAAAACTGGTTATATGAGTTGAATACTTCTAACACTTGTTTTGTGCTACCTTGCGGAATGCTTAAAATTATGTCATACTTCTTTAAAAAAGTTATTTGAAAATCTATTTTACTTAATGAATCATTTATTAGATCATCCATTACATATTGTGCTAGTATGGGTGAGACAGGGCTCCCCATAGGCAAGCTTAATATTTGTTTATATATCGTGTTATTGAAACTAAAAACTGTAGTATTAAATAAAAATTCTATTAATATTATGAACTGACTTTTTGAAACCTTACAATGCAGTGATATTTCATTCCAATGCTTTTCTATGCTCTTTTTTGCTATGTCAACTGTAATGTTGTTAAAAAGTGCATTGACATCTAAGCTGATTATCACATAGTTATTTGGAAGTTGTAATTCATTTATTCAGGAGCAAAATTCAAAGGAGTCCTTCACAAAAATACTCATTTCTATATTACATGATAAAGTGAGAATAGGGTAAATGTGGGATATATGCCCCACCTAACTAAACATGCAAATAAAAGGACTATAGGAGTGAAATAAACAATATTTTTTTAGGTTAAGTTTTTTTTTTTATGTGTGTATAGAATTATTGAATAGTTCTAACACAATGAATAATGTGACACTTTTATTAGTAAAGACGACAAAAAATTCTTTAAAATCGCTACATGTAGGATATTTGCCCTTTTGATGGGATAAATGCCCCACATTGGGATGATTTACGCCTCATTATAGGATATATGCCCTAAACCCAAATGTGAAAAGTACTTCATATTGTTGTTAATAGATATTGCAATAAGCTGAAAGACACAGGAAAAAACTTTTTTTAATGCATTGTAACGTTCATTTTTACCAATGAACCTTCCACGTTAAACATGTAGCAATCCATAAGTTCAGAGGGATATATAAAATGTTACAGAACCCATTGAGGATACACCACTGGATCGTCCCCTGTATTTACCTCCTAGTGCTTGGATAAAAGTATCTATATGTTTCTTAATCCTAGATAAGTTAAGGCTTGTAGTAACGTATCAGGGTATTTACTAGATTATATTCGAAATCATATTGCAGGTGGTTATAGCTTCGGGCGAAGTAAAAGTTGGGAAATTGTAAGGTTATATTGTGGTTCGATAGTCTAAAGACATATTTTACCTGGTTGAATAAGCATACATATTAGATGCTAGACATCCTCTAGTGGGCATAAACACCATAGGTTACATCAAGCAATGCATACAGCATTCAAATGTCGCAATTAATTAATAAAATGTCTAGCTAATATAATTGCTAGTTCAACTAAAGTCGGAAGTGTCAAACCACAGATCACAGAACGAGTTAAAGTGTGCGATCTGCGATCTGCACCTGGCAACCTAGTGAGTTCCATGCATTTAAGGTGTTTTCGAATGTAAGATGTTTAGGGTGTTTTCGAATATGAGATTTTTAGGGTGTTTTCTGAAGTAGAATTTTTGGAGTGTTTTCGGATATAATATTGTTAAGGTATTTTCCCCTGGCATACTTAACGTGTCAATTTCGTTCTTGTTCCTTTCGTTTTCTATTTGTTCCTTTGTTCATGATGAAGGCGGTTCTAATCGTTGCTGTCGCTAGAGCAATTAGAATGCACCTGATATGGGTAATTACTATTCGTGATGTGATTGGTCGTACCGGAGTGGGGAAGAATGAGCGATTGTAGAGGGCACTGTTTCCGCTTTCCGTGGGGCCATGTTGAGAAAAGGAGAAGGGCAAAGATCGAGCACAGTGCCGGGTCCTTTTGATTGATCTGCAGTCATCCATGTGGTGAGAACGTTAAGATTCTGAATTTGTGATGTTTCCAGTTTGTTAGAGGCTTTAGTAGCCGAGGAAAGCTCAGGTTTTTGGAAAATCACCCTTTAGTGGAAATTATCTATCCACATGGTTGATGTTAGGTTAGAAATGCAAACTGCATCTCTGAAGCCGGGATTTAAAAAAACTCTGTGAGAGGTATGTACCATTTCTTCTGCAGTAATCCTAGTTGTTTAAAATTAGTCCCCCAATTTTTTTTGTGAAAATAATTCACTAGGGCATACATAAATCAGGTTATCCTTTAGGTTGTTTCTGGGATCTCTAAATGCTGCTTGTTAACATGAGGTTTACCATCACAAGGATCTAGTTGTACGTGATACCAGAAACTGAAACTTCGCTCTCATCTCGTAGGGTTAACGAAAAGAAGGGCGACACTCTGCAAACCTCTGCAGGTAGGTTACTTGTACAGTCACTACATGCTGTCACCATTCCCAGACCTAAAATATCACATGTCCCATATTTCGTACCATGATGTGTATTATAACAGCCTTTTCTTTAGGGTTTTTTTTTTATGGCTGCTCGCTTTTTTTCCTTTGGAAGCCGTTGCACATTGAGCGTTGTTGATTGTTGCTGTACGTTGGACGTTGGTGGCCCATTGAACTTTGGTTGCACATTGTATGTTGGTTGCATTTGGCCGTTCTTTTGTTCTGGAGGTGTCCGAAGAATTCAGCTTCCGGACTAGAGGTAGTAACCATCTGACAGTTAGAGGAAATCAGAGGACGATTTGGTGAGAACGTTACATGTTGTTAAGTTTTATATCCAGATAAGCAATCTAACAAGTTGGTAAAGAGACATGTCTTCATAGTGTTAAGGATTATAGGCTAAATTCATAAATTCAAATTTAACTTAATATTGTATACTCAGATATATATATATATATACGAAACATTTCACCTGCTGCGTAGTCACAGCTTAATATTCAGTACTCAAACGGTATATATATATCTTATTTGTTTTGTATGACTGCTGGCGCCCACGTGAATTATTTTTTTGTGTATTTGTTCTATGTATATTTAAATATATTTACATTTTTTTAATTAATTAATGTTAAGAACTTATTGCGAACCCATGCCCTGCTCTCCCATCTAAGTCACTGAGACCGGACAACAGTACTGTCATCTCTTGAGCTAAACTCGGATGAATGACGCCTCATTTTATATGAGGAACTCATTGGTCTGATTGGCGCTATAGAGAGGACGGAAAACTGTTAACAGCATATATTACAAACAAAAATAAGTGTAATACATGTTTTAGTTATCAAATTTTAACAAATCATTTAATTGAACAAATCTTTCTTGCAGCCCCCCTCAGCTTTTTCTTGCCTTTTCGCTTTTCGTCCACAATCGTTACATTTGTTACCATACATGGTACAGGTCTCGTGCAACCAGTGAAGTCTGCTTGCACAGCGGTGACCTCTGGCCGCATTGGAATCCGGCGTAGTCGTCGGAGGGAGATCGGGGAGGTGGAAGGGAAGACGGACCCGCCGTTGGGGTGGCAGGACGTAGGGGAAGTGCAGAAGGGTCTGCCGTTGGTGTGGCAGGACGTGGGGAATGCGGCAACACGTTCACCGGAAACGGTGAGAACGTAGCTTCCGACGCCGGGGACGGCATGTCGACCTGAGCCGGGGACGGCGAGGTCGCAGCAGTCGGCGGCGGCGGCGGCGACGTTGCCACCGGTGCCGGTGGCGGCGTGGCGGCGTCAACGTGCGGTGAAGGACGGTCCCAGAGGAAGTCTGGGTCGGCGGCGATCGAGTCTAAGAGCGCTCTCTTATCGTCTTCGAAACTCTTGTTGACGAAGGCTAATGAGAAGTAATTGCCGAATGTCGAATATAAATAAGTTCAGGGCGTGTTCGATCGGTCCGAATACTGGACGCTGGACCGACGAGGCGTCGGCGTCGAAGGGAAAAATGCCGAAATGGCTATCGAACGTTCCATAGGGCAAAATGACAACCCATTTGTGACAACTTTCTCTACAAAAGAAACATATTTCGGTACATTGTGACGGTTTTTAATTTGTATCAATTAATGCGACCTACCGAAAACGTTTTCAAAAGGAGCAAAAACTGTATACTGATGAGTGGCGGAATCATTTGCTCGGGAAGGAGGGTCAATTGTATTGGAAACCCTAAACGGAGGAAAGGAAAAACATAGTTGAAGTAGTTGAAAGAATATGTTAGTCCTGAAAAGGACTGTTTTTTGCCGTATCCGTCCGTCACCGCCAGATCACGACGAGCCGCGAGGAGAGTGGTTGCATCGCCGAAGGAGGCAGCAACGCTTCGAACGGCGACGTTGCCGACGATGCTCCGACCGGAGCTGCCGGAAACCCTCCACCAGGATTGCGGTGATGGTCCGCAGTTCGGCTATTATGGTCTCCTGACCACGTAGCAGAAGTGCGGGACCGTCGCGCATTTCCTGGAGGACTTGATTTCTTTGCTGCTCCAGGCGTTCGCCGGCGCTCTGCCGGTCGTCCGAGGAAGCGGCGACGGCTGACCGCAGGGCAAGTAGTCGTCGTCCCAGGACGGCGGTGAAGTCTGCTTGCACGGCGGTGACCTCTGGCCGCATTGGAATCCGGCGTAGTCGTCGGAGGGAGATCGGGGAGGTGGAAGGGAAGACGGACCCGCCGTTGGGGTGGCAGGACGTAGGGGAAGTGCAGACGGGTCTGCCGTTGGTGTGGCAGGACGTGGGGAATGCGGCAACACGTTCACCGGAAACGGTGAGAACGTAGCGTCCGAAGTCGGGGACGGCATGTCGACCTGAGTCGGGGACGGCGAGGTCGCAGCAGTCGGCGGCGGCGGCGGCGGCGGCGGCGACGTTGCTACCGGTGCCGGTGGCGGCGTGGCGGCGTCAACGTGCGGTGAAGGACGGTCCCAGAGGAAGTCTGGGTCGGCGGCGATCGAGTCTAAGAGCGCTCTCTTATCGTCTTCGAAACTCTTGTTGACGAAGGCTAATGAGAAGTAATTGCCGAATGTCGAATATAAATAGGTTCAGGGCGGATTCGATCGGTCCGAATACTGGACGCTGGACCGAAGAGGCGTCGGCGTCGAAGGGAAAAATGCCGAAATGACTATCGAACGTTCCATAGGGCAAAATAATAATAATAATAATAACAATAATAATAATTTTAATAAACGACTTTTTTGCTCCTTGTTACAAAAATAAACGTACAATTAGAATAGAGCAAAAAGGCGAAGTATCGCTCAGAGAGCGCTTTGCAACTTAACCGACAAAAAAAATACAGAAATTTAAATATAAATATAAAATATAAGTATGTACTTAAACTGTAAAATTACAAATTTAAATTACAAATAACACCATGGAATTTATAATAAATACCATGGAAATCACAAATATGTAACATATACACTTTTTCCGCAAAAACCGAAACAGAGTAATTCACATAAATAGCCTAATGTTCATATTCCGATAGTAGCAGTTAGTGTCCCAAAAAATAAACCTTTAATTTTTTTCTTGAAATTAATTAAGGTATATGAGAAAAATACCACAGGTAGGCTATTGTATAATTTACACGCTATATATGTGAAGCAGCGAGTAAACATTGCCGTGCGGTGTCTGGGAATAACTAATAAATTTTTATTTCGGGTAGTGATGTTATTTATGTCTTTGAATTGTACTAATTTATTATATAAATAAGATGGTTTTTTTGTTAAAAGAACTTTGTGTATAAGGGAAAGTAAATGTACATCTCTTAATTTTTCCAATTTTAATCTTTTAGTTTCTGCAATTTTAAAACTAATATGATCAAATTTACGTATACCAAATGAGAATCTGAAACACGAATGTTTTGTAGTTTGTCGGATTCAAATTTACGTAGAGCCGGACCATATATTAAGTCGCAATATGAAAGTTTGGAAATAATTAATGCCTCACATAGATTTAATTTTAATTCCGAAGTTAATATATGTCTGTGAGGGTAAAGTTGTCTAAGAACGTTATAAGATGACTTAACGTGTTTTGTGAAACGCATATCCGAGTCAATCCACAATCCTAAGTTTTTTGCCTCATCTACAACTGGGAGTTCTTCACCTTGTATTTGTACTTTTAATGTTGTTTTTACAAGATCTCTTTTATGTTTTGGGCCAAATAATATGATTTTAGATTTGTTTGCATTAAGTTTAAGATTCTGACTTGTTGATATATTGACTAGTCTATTTAAGTCACTATTAATTACTTTTATTGCAAATAAGGATTGATCAGATGTAAAAGAAAAATAAATCTGCGTGTCGTCAGCATAATTATGTATACTACAATTTAAGACAGCTTCATGAAAATCAGATATATATAAAGAAAATAATAAAGGACCAAGTATCGATCCTTGCGGTACTCCCACATAATTATAGCGTATTTCAGAAGTTTTATTCGAATGTGTTACTCTCTGTGATCGATTATGTAAGTAACATTTAATTAGTTTCAACGATTCAATCGTGAATCCATAAAATTTTAATTTATCACATAATATATCCGGTTCCATGGTATCAAACGCCTTACTGAAATCTAGCAAAATCATACAGCTTATTTTACCCTCATCTGAAGCTTTCATTAGATCATCACAAATGGTTGTTAAAGCTGTGGTAGTATTGCAGTATTCCCGAAAGCCTGATTGTGTACGAGGTATGATATTATAATAATTGAAAATATATTCGGATATTTGTAATTTCATTAATTTTTCAAGTACTTTCGATAACACTGGAAGTATGCTAATTGGACGTAAGTGACTAATTTCAGTCGGATTAGGAATTTTTGAAAGTGGTAAGACATTAGCCCGTTTCCATACCTCAGGGGAACACACCAGTAGAAAGAGCAGAATTTATTATGTAGGTAAGATGGTCGATTAGGTAAAAACTTACTAATTTAAACATTTTAAGAGAAATTATGTCTGCTCCTACAGAATTACTTTTAATGGAATTTAAGCATTTAATTACGTCATTTTTTTCAATTTTGTTGAATTTGATGCAGTTGCCAACTCTTTGTCCTGTTTTATATTTTTCTATTAAAGCAAGTTGTTGCGGTGTTTTACTAGTAAGGGGTGGATTTGTAAAGTGAGCATTGATTGAATCCAAATCTAGCAATTCATTTGGTATATCGTATTTACTTCTGTTACCTATTACATTTAGTGTTCTAAGTGATGCCCACATCGCCAATTTGAACTCCATGTAGGCTTTCTTTTCTCGCTTAATAGCATAATTAACCTGATTTTTTAGCTGTTTGTAATAATCCCAGTGAGTGGCTGATCTTGTAGTTTTAAAATTACAGAAAGCTTTGTCCCTTGCCTTTATCATTAATTTAATATTGTAAGTAAACCATGGCGCTGATGGTTTTGTTACTCTAATTGTATTAATAGGTGCAGTGATGTTGAAAATTGAAATTAGATTTTCATTCATAAAATCTACCATCTCATTGACGTTATTTAGTTGGTATATATGATCCCAGTTTATATTGTGAAAATGTTGGAAAAATAGTGTTTCATCAAATTCTTTGAAGTCGCGAAAAGTTACTAGTTTATTGATGTTTTTACTTTTTCATTTTATTAATATTACAGGTTGTTACACAATGGTCGGATACTCCATGTAAATTGATCACACTACTAGAATTAACATGCTTTTCGTCAGAGGTAATGATTATATCGAATAAAGTTTGAGTGTTTGCTGTTATTATATGTAGGCTCTTTAATAATTTGAAAAAGATTGTACGACTCAATGAAATTATAAAAGTGTACCACACTATGATTTTCACTTAGGAGATTCAATGTTTTTGTCACCATCAAAGAGAATTGTATCACAGTCAGGTAGTACTATAGATAAGGAATTTTCTAAAAAAATCAAAGAATTCTAATACATTCGCTCTAGGTGGTCGATATACTACCCCTATTGCATATCGTTTGCCCAGTATTGCAATTCTGATCCATAGTTGCTCTAATGTACTGTCAATTTGCTGTAATACTATTCTATAATGTAAATTAGTCTTTATGAACATGCCTAAGCCTCCACCTCTTGTGTCTCGATCTATTCGAGCAAAGTTATAATTAGGAATCAATAACAAATCACTGCTAATATCGGAATTTAACCAAGTTTCGGACACAGCAAAAAAATCAAAGTTTTCTGAAATTATGTATTGTTTAAGGGATTCAAACTCTGTAAGAATAGATCTGACATTTAAATGACCAAACTTCGCAATACGTGCAACAAAAATATGTAAATATAAATGTAACAATATAAAGATATAAATTTTATAAAAACATTTTATAAATAATATAAAATGTTAAAAGTATGATATATGATGATATATGTTTATATAAATAGTAGAATTATAATTTATTTCGGTACAATTTACTTTGATACAATTTGCTTTCCTACTTAACAAGACGAAGGGCAAGTAATGTATGTATATGTTTTGTGTAAAATTATGGGTAATTTATTTTTGTTTTTGTTTGTTAACAGGAAGATTTTATCTTTGGTTTTAATTTATCAAGTGGTATTATTTTTCTTTTGTTCCCTATAACTATTTAGTCTATTAGAAGCCCTAACTGTTTTGGTAACTACTTGGTTAGTTTTTGTTTTTCTTTTTATGTCCTTTGTTATTTCTGTCTCGAACACGTCTTCCTCTTCTTCATTTCCATTTGACTGCAATTCTTGGCGGGATTTTGTTGGTGTAGCTGGGTCGCTCTTATTTAACCTAGCAGCTAATTCTTTGGATTTACTTAACAAAAAAATCTTCGTTGGCGTTTTCTATTTTTTCAGTGTTTTCCTGATCAGTGTCCTCTTCCTCATCCCCTAGTTCTTGTGCACTATACTGTTGTCTGTTAATTATAAGTTTCCTGTTTTTTATATACGCATTTAATTTATTTGATCTTGCTGTTTTTAAATGTTGCCTCAAAATTTTGTTTTCTCTTCTCTCTTCGAGCGTAAGTTCTTCAGCGATGCTAATTTTTGTTCCTTTCAATTTTTTGATGTTTTTAAATATTTCTTCTTTTTTCAAGTAGGATATTAACTTTAATATAATGGGTTTATTTGCTGATTGTTTACCAATAGTATAGATGTTATTAATGCCGTTTGTTGTAAGTGTTATACCAAGCCGTTGGTTAAGTTCACCGATTACAATATTTGCTAGATTTTCCGGAGGACTATCCAAACCAAAAATAACAATGTTGTTTTTTCGCAGTCCCTTCTCTAATTGTTCATACTTATTTTTCAATTTATAATACTTATTTTCGAACTCTTCACTTGTTTTATGTAATTCTTCTTCAAAATGTGTTTATAGTTCATGAATTTCTTTTTTGATATTGCGTTTTAGTTTTTGCAGTCTGTTTTCTATTTCCTTCTTTAATACTCTTTTTGGTGGTCTCTTCTAATGTTTTGATAAGGTGATTTAATAATTCATCGTTTACCATATTTTCTCCATGTATTAAATAATAGTAGTGATACATTATTTAGTCTATCTTAGTAGACAGTAACTATTTTTGTTTGCCACTGTTTTTGCCACTTTTTTTATACAATTTTATTCTGCTTGTATTTGTCAGATATCAGTTCACCTATTTATTGATTATTTCTTAACAGCTTAAAAAGAATAATCTTTTTTGCACTTACCGTGCAAAGAAGCAGCAACAATACTGAGGGTTTATTACGACGAATTATTTTTTCCCACAAACTGAAACCACGTAAATAATTTATTGTTCAGAGCACGACTAAAACACGTTCTGTTCTGAAATGACAACCCATTTGTGACAACTTCTCTACAAAAGAAAAATTTAAAAGAAAAATATTTCGGTACATTTAAAAGATTCATTCGAAGAGGGTTCGTGTGACGGTTTTTAATTTGGATCAATTAATGCGACCAACCGAAAACGTTTTCAAAAGGAGCAAAAACTGTATACTGATGAGTGGCGGAATCATTTGCTCGGGAAGGAGGGTCAATTGTATTGGAAACCCTAAACGGAGGAAAGGAAAAACATAGTTGTAGTAGTTGAAAGAATATGTTAGTCCTGAAAAGGACTGTTTTTTGCCGTATCCGTCCGTCACCGCCAGATCACGACGAGCCGCGAGGAGAGTGGTTGCATCGCCGAAGGAGGCAGCAACGCTTCGAACGGCGACGTAGCCGACGATGCTCCGACCGGAGCTGCCGGAAACCCTCCACCAGGATTGCGGTGATGGTCCGCAGTTCGGCTATTATGATCTCCTGACCACGTAGCAGAAGTGCGGGACCGTCGCGCATTTCCTTGAGGACTTGATTTCTTTGCTGCTCCAGGCGTTCGCCGGCGCTCTGCCGGTCGTCCGAGGATTGCTCCGTCTCCATCGGCTAAGGGGAAGCGGCGACGGCTGACCGCAGGGCAAGTAGTCGTCGTCCCAGGACGGCGGTGAAGTCTGCTTGCACGGCGGTGACCTCTGGCCGCATTGGAATCCGGCGTAGTCGTCGGAGGGAGATCGGGGAGGTGGAAAGGAAGACGGACCCGCCGTTGGGGTGGCAGGACGTAGGGGAAGTGCAGACGGGCCTGCCGTTGGTGTGGCAGGACGTGGGGGAATGCAGCAACACGTTCACCGGAAACGGTGAGAACGTAGCCGGGGACGGCGAGGTCGCAGCAGTGGCGGCGGCGGCGGCGGCGGCGGCGACGTTGCTACCGGTGCACAGTGGGGTATGTGATCGATTTGGGCGGTCAAAATTTTTTTTACGCTGAGAGGCCCTGTAAGTAACCTAATTAATCGATTTATTGCCTTTATAGTGCTAAGTGACATTTTTGAACACTAAGAAATTAATATTTTTTAATATTTACGTACGTTTATTTACTGATTAAATAAATAATATATACAAATCGATAGGCAACTCAGAAACGGCTTTTACTTCTTCATTATCAGATTCGTCTGTGTCTTGTGTTTCGCCGGGTTCCTCAGGAAGTAACATTTCTAAGGTTTCTTTAAAAATAATTGTGTTTTTTTCCTCGGTATTGGCCTCATTCCAGTTAATTACGGGTCAGAACTTAAAAACGATCTATTTAATACATCTCGATTGCAAGAAACCCTTGAAAACTTTCTTGCTAAATTTTGGCGAAATAATCGAAAATGTTTATTATGTGCTTCAGTTGTTTCTTCTGACAATTCTCCTATGGGAAGTATTGGGTGTTCTACCACAGTGAGCCCATGAACTAAAATTTTATGCATATGTAGTTGGTGTCATTGGATACCATGGATACAGCTGTACGTAAAGTTCTGCAGTTTTCTGTGTATATTCTGAAAACTTTTCTAATTTTATGGTCACTGGATATAGTTTCAAGAATGACTTTGAAACGATATATTAAATTTTTATCAATGTAGTATTGAGCTGCCAAGGAGGGGTCGATAAAAAAATCTTCTACTGGTATTGCCATCATTCGTATTACCGTATCCAGGCTTGGGGACATCTACAATTAAACCTAATTATGTCCTAAAACTGTGATGAATTTCCGCCTTCTTTTGGTTGACAATGGCATTTTCGTCTTCCGTGTTCAGTCTCCACTTTTTTTATTGGTAATTTATAGGCAATATTCAACAGGCTTTCAATAGGTAAGCGAATTTTGGCATGTGCTATTTGAATTGTTTCGGTTTTCCAAAAGCTCTTTTATATTTTGTAGCTCGCTTTGGTGAGGTAGTTATTTCTTTTAAGTACATAAGCAACATCTCTCTTTGCAGACGTTTCTAACTTAAGCTGAACAGCATGCGTAAGTATTTCTACATCGGTAGATCTTATGCTTTCAGTTTTTCTGCGTTTAGATCTCTCACTTAATTCACTAAATAATCTTATGGGTCCTCCGGGTTGATTTACTATACTTGGAATCTCGAATGTCCCTTCAACCCACTTCTCATTCTTCTTGAGACATGTATCTTCTTCTTCAAACCGTGAAATTTTATGTTTAATTTCTTTTTTGTCCTCCTCATTATAGTCATCGTAGCCAAGAAAGAAATTTTCCAGAAAATTCAACTTTTCATTAATTCTTGGGTAATCTTGTTGTTGCATAATATAAAACAACTACCTCCGAGTCCATACTCGAACATTTGATGGGCCTGAAATTAAATAAATATAAAACATAATATACGTTGCAAATAAATGCGATTTGCATCTATGATATTTATATACCATTATTTTTTAGAACTGCGCGATTCCGCGGCTATTTTTTCCAAAAATGTAATCTACAAGGTATAGGCTTTTTGCCACAAAAATTAAGTTTGCCGGGAAGTACTTTCTTTGAAGCCATATTGTAGAAACATGCAACGAAAAAATAATGGAAAAATGGTCATTTTTTTAAATTACTTATACAACAGTTAAAACTGATATTATCCTAAACAAAATATCTAAAAAGTATATACACTTACCTGCCTCACTAAGATTCCATAAAACTCTATTTCCACCACAGCTGAAAGTAAAGTTATTTACTATTGAAAATGTAAATAATGTGTTACACTGGAAACGTTAATCACAAATGCGTGAACTCAAGACAATGATCAAGTGGCAACTGGCTTTAAGAGTTTACTATCAGGTAGGGCGGCAAAATAGGAGTTGTACGTAATTCCTTAATGATTCAATTTTCCTACGCTACCTATGTTTTCAACCTACTATGAATTCTACGAAAACGATTTTTGGCCGCCCAAATTCGTCGATTACCCCACTGTGCGGTGCCGGTGGCGGCGTGGCGGCGTCAATGTGCGGTGAAGGACGGTCCCAGAGGAAGTCTGGGTCGGCGGCGATCGAGTCTAAGAGCGCTCTCTTATCGTCTTCGAAACTCATGTTGACGAAGGCTAATGAGAAGTAATTGCCGAATGTCGAATATAAATAGGTTCAGGGCGGGTTCGATCGGTCCGAATACTGGACGCTGAACCGACGAGGCGTCGACGTTGAAGGGCAAAATGTTGATTTGACTATCGAACGTTCCATTGGGCAAAATGACAACCCATTTGTGACAACTTTCTCTACAAAAGAGAAAGAAAAATATTTCGGTACATTTAAAAGATTCATTCGAAGAGGGTTTGTGTGACGGTTTTTTATTTGGATTAATTAATGCGACCTACCGAAGACGTTTTCAAAAGGAGCAAAAACTGTAAACTGATGAGTGGCCGAATCATTCGCTCGGGAAGGAGGGTCAATTGTATTGGAGACCCTAAACGGAGGAAAGGAAAAACATGTGTCGTCGAGCAGATAATCAGAAAAAAATATTCGAAAAAAATTTTTCCGTTCACACCTCGGTGGGAAAAAAACGAAGAGAACGGAGAGCAAAACATATAATTCGTTAAATTAACAATTCGCAGGGCACGGCTGAAATTGTCGAAGGTCGGCGATCGGGTTAGGTTCCGTGTTGTAGAATTGAGCGTAATTTCTAATGGCATACCCCAAGGAAAAAAGGTCGGTCCGAATATTGAGAGTAGTATATGCCCCCCTCTGGCAGACGACCGCCTGCCTTAGGGGGAGCGATGTCGTTAAGTATGCGATCTGCATTACCGACATTGCAAAAGCGTGCGAAATTTGAATTACTGGTAAGTACACAATCTGCATTACCGACATTGCAAAGCCGCGTGAAATTTTGAATTACTGGTAATTACACAATCTGCATTACCGACATTACAAAAGCGCCTAAAATTTGAATCTCTGTATTCGCAAACAGATTTCGAGAAAGACGATAAAGAAATGCGACATATACGTCATCATAAAAGCAAGTAGGACCAGACGTCAACACCGCTAATAAAACATTTAAATGGTACAGAAACTATAAGCAAGTGGTAATACTTTTCAGGCCAACAGCCGTCTTTACCGTGGTTACGAAAATAGTTTGTTTAAACATTTTCATATCGCGTGTGTATACCTGCTATTACGGAAATGATATTGGGGATATGTGACATCTGCAATCGCGCAAACCCTGCTAACCGATTGTGATATGCTGTGACCATATAACGTAATTCACCACAGACCCTGCGCCTGATGGTTAGCAGTGCGTACTCCTGTAGGCATTAGTGTTTAATACAGCAGGTATTTACTTAACCGTGGTAAAGCGTAATTTAAAAATGTATGCCGTGTGTATGCCCCATATACATATATTGCAGTATGCTATTTGAGCCAGATGACATCTGGAATTTGCGCAGCAACCGTCACCAACTGATTGTAAGATGATACCGGCATAACGCAATTCGCACCAGAGCAGAGCCTGATGATTACCAATGAGTACCCTGTAGGCGTATATTTAATAGAGTAGGTATTTAAATTTATACTTTATAATGACAATTGTATTTTAATAATTGTAATGAAATGTATTTTAAAAATTTCATGTCGCGTGTGTATACCGGCATAAGCGTACACATGACGAGGATAACTCTTTTCCATCCATAGCTGATGAATATTAATTGGAAACGGTGCCTCCCCATATGGTAATTCGAAACAAAACTATGGTTGGGGTGATCGCGTTAACTGCATTTGCGTGCATATTACAGTCTTGACTGGTTGAACAAACGTTAAGCTCGCGTAAGGGATTATTTAGAGGCCTTTTAAAAACATTTTCCATCGACAATTTGTAAATATTTTAGTTTCGTAGCCCCTCAAAGCTGCTTTTATTTTGTTATTAAACTTACCTAACAAAATTCCTCCCATTCTTACTCATAATAGCGAATTTAACTAATATGAGTGTTTTAACTTTCCCTATTGAAAACCTATGGTGTACTATGCAAAACTGATATGAATGGAAATCTATACTACCATAAGCCCTGGCGAAAACCCTTGGTATAGACAACAAGCTCTCTCACACTGAATAAAAAAGGATCTTTAAACTGTCACATAAGCAATTTGTATTATCTACATTACAAAAGACTGCTTGAATTTCTGTTAAGCTTGGGAGAATAGTTTAAACAAAAAAGACGTACTAGAATGCAACAAATTCTCTTACCTATATAGAAACAGGGTATATACGTCATTGTAAAAGTAAGTAGTATTGAGAAGTGATATTTCCACGGCCACAAATGGTCATATATTTGCGACGCAGAAATTATATTCTCTCATGCTAACAGACGCCTTTACCAGGGCTATGAAAGGTGTTTTATTTTAAATTTTCATATGAAGAGGGGGATGTAAAGGTATATTGCGGTACGCTACTGCGAAGAGATGACGTCTGCAATTTTCACGTGGACCCTTACTAACTGTTTGAGATGATGCCGGTATAAAGTTATTTGAACCAGTCAGAGGTTTTGAAACCCGCGCCACTCGTACAACCGTTTCAGATAAAATAGAATGATACTTTATAGTGTAACTAGCAACTGCAATATAAATTATTAAAAATTTCATGATGCATGTGCTCTCCAGCCTATTGAGGTACACTGCCCAGAAAGACGACATTTATAATTTCCCATTCTCCTCTACTCTCGATAAACGTTTGCATCTTTCATGGGTCTGCTTTTTAAACAGACTAGATGGTTTATTAAAATGTATCAAAATTATACTTTATAATTGCATGTGTACCTAACAACTGCAATGTGGCTCATTAAAATGTCATACCGCCGAGAGTACACTAGCATATCATGGTAAGCAATTATATAACGAAGGGTAACTCTTTTCCATTCACAGATGATAAATATTAATTGGGAAGACACCGAGATAAGCTAATTTGAGCTAGATTGAATGCGAGAAAGGGGGTATAAGGTATACATACGTCTATTCAATGATAGATATAACAGTAATTTTGCGGTGTTATAATATTTTATTGTAAAAAGTTAAATACATTTAGGTACATCAAAACATTAGTTACTCGCCACAAAATAAATGGTTAAAGAAAAAAATCAGTAAAGCTTCCCTAGGAAGATATGTTGACAATATACAATACCTATGACAAACGTTCTAATAAACCGAACTCCTCATAATACCAAATAATATTCAAATAGAATACATTAAAGGGGCATATTATAATTTTCAAATTTTTGTAAACAGGAATGAAGGAAATTCAATATTGAAATAGCTAATAGAGGGTAATATCTATTGCCGGTATTTAAAACTAGTAAATAGGCACTACCCCGCGTAAAATGGTAAACAACAGACGAACATATCATTTTATTTTTACATATGAGATTTATTCATTATCATTTTATTATTACATATTAGATTTAAATTAACCTATATAACAAACTTTTGACTATTTAAAACAAAATAAAAAGTAAATGTGTTTTAATTTATTTTTTATATAATCATTATATCACTGCTAGCATACCTCGATATTGATACCTATGTGTTACATATTAAGCAAAAACCAGTCAAGCATATCTGATACAATGTCATTTTGCATACCTCGCAGTTAACACAATTATTAACAAATTGATAAGGACGACCAGTTCTATGCTCTGCTATCTGCGAGCTATTGAAGGTATAGTTTGCTTCGTCGATGACCATGTAATAACAGTTCAAGCACAGTTTGTAGCCATTGCACAGAACATAATATTCGGTGAGACACACATTCTTTAAAGCATAATAGTGTGCAAATGTAGAACTACATATTGTTTTTGCTTTCTTAATCTTCGTCTCCAGATCTTCCGAATCGGCTGCAATTTCATCTTCTGATGTATCGAAAACCCCTACCGCCCCGTCCATTTCCATGAGGAGTATTTGTTTTATAATCCGTAAAGTTTTATTTTTTAGGCACAAAGGTGTCGGTTTGTAACAGTACGATATAAGATGTTTTTTAGATTTAGAAGATGTTCTGCTTGTGAAGACCGATGTACGTACATATATTTAAACTGTTTACTGAACTCTTTTATATACTTCATGTAAATTAGATGACTCATAGCGATGGGGAGGGAGAGCCTGTGTGACATATTTGTATTAAAACGGCCCATAATAATTAATGGTAACAGGGTGTTCCACAGTGAACGGTCGTTATTTAATGGAATTATGGTATACACCCCTGTAATACCACCTATTGTCGCATAATATTCCTATATATACCCCATCCTAAAGCTTTCTGGTGGTATAGCCAACGTACATATATCACAAGTAGTGACGCTTAATGTCGGCTCCTTTGATCTAGTAAGGAAAATCTGAGTGACCTCGGTTGTCTATCCTGGCAGGACCCTCCTCATATCACCAGGAGAGGCGCCACTACCGGCACTTTTCGCGGTATTTTCAAATATATGAATATACGCAGATAACATCTTTTTTAAAAGCAGTTTAAGTGGACCAATTTTTATAGTCCGCCATGAAGGGAACTAATGTAAAAGATAATAATTTATCGATTATTAAAAAAACAACTATACAAATAATAAAACTATAAAAATATATTTTTTTATATACATACATTATTATAATACAATAAATATAAATTACTAACTAATCATGTGCCCATATAATAATTTTTCTATGTGTTTTTTGACCTAACCTGGTAACAGTTTTAAAATTTTTATTGATAAATTTTAAGGTATAAAATAGGCGCATTCTACAATATAATTTTATTACATAATGGTAAGGAAAGTCACTGCATGGATGTTTATATTGAGATGTCCGATATAAATCTACAGAAGCACTGCCAATATTTTTTTCTACAGCATACTGTTCAAAATTTCTTTTAAACAATTGCTCCAATTCACACACATGGTAATCCCATGAGGCATGAACAAATTACCAAAAGTATCATTGGCGCTTGTCTGATATGCTTTGAAATGGCAAAGGAGGGTTGTTTCGTCAAGGTCTAAATGTGCATTAGCATAATCCTCACATAAACGACAAGAATGAATTAAAAGGCATTTTCTAATTAAATAACCACATATATATCGAATTGAATTTTTTTTCCACATCATGATATCGATAGTCGAAGTGTATCTAAATGAATATTACCTGATGGGTTTTGTATATCTCTAGTTGCTGTGTTTTCTATAAATATGTTTCGGCTTTGTAAATCTTCAAATTGAGCTAGTATTTTTCCGTGATCTTCTAAACAATTTTCTGTACCAGAATTTAAAAATCTTAATGAAAACAACTTTTTAAATGCTCTGTAGAATTGAATAGGTGTGGGATTCACAGAACTGCCCCCTTGTTTCCTAACTGTGCCAAAATAATTTTCTAGAGCGTCTTGATTGAGGCGTCTTGTCAATAGAAATGAATATCCCTCATTTGTCAAAGTGTCCCACAAATCTAAAAGTCCATTTATACTAATTTGCCAACATTTGATTGACTTAAATTTCTTTGTTATATCCCTTCCCTCTTTATCAACAATCTTTAACGTATTTAAATAAATTACGACGTCATTTAAAAATTGCATTTGGTCCATAGTCCCTTTAAATGCTCTGTTGAAGGGCTTTGGAGAATCTAAGTTACTAGAGTTAAATATATCAAAAAGGTTATCACACATTTCAATAAACTTTTGTGTCTCTAAAGCTTGTGCAGATATGTGACCCAAACCTATCAAAACTCCTAATCCATTTGCTACAGAGGCACTAAATACCTGCGTGGCTAAACTAACTTTCATTTTTAAAAAACTTGTGGGATGTAGATGTGAATCAGTAAGTTTTGGTGCAAGTCTACTTGATAAGTTTTTGTCTATGTTATATAAGCTCTCAATATGTTTCCATGAAACAACCATACCGTTAATAATGAAATCATACAAATATAAAATATTCCTTATAGCCTTAATTAAATGTGGGAGATCAAATATATAAATTATTTTGTTGTCTTCTATATGAAAATAAGGTCTCTCTGGACTAATGCCTAAAGAATTACTTAATTTGACATTATTGGAACCCATATCTGATACAAACAATACAAATAACTAGAAGTCCAATAGATTTTAATTTAATTACAATTTCTGTTAATATTACTTTCAACTGTGAAGATGAAGTATTATTGTGTACAAAAAAATAGGCTAATGGTTGTTTCCAATTGTTTAAAATGCCCTTAACTATTATAATTAATACATTTAAAGCAGTTTTAAAACTTTTGCCATTACCTAAATCCTCAAACCCTACAATTTCATCATCAGTTATATTATAAAATAAATGTGATTTTATCGACATCTCATCAAAACATAGTGTGCACAATTTATCTCGAGCTTCCATTCCATCAACTTTCATTTTTAAGACATCAAAAACAAGATCATTTATTCCAGGTCTTAATTTAATATTCTGAGTTAACCTGAAAAGAGTTCGTTTTGAAGGAAAAACAAAAATGTTTTCTAAAAATGAATAACATTTTGGACCTAAGAAATATAGTTTCAAACAAAAATATTTAAATTCTATCGAAAATCGTCTGCCACCTCCTTTTTTTGTAACAGTTCATATTGGTGGACTAAAAAGTTCGCCAAATTACTTGGGAAAGCTTTATTTAAAATATGTTTTATATCCTCCGCTGTAGCTTTGTCTGCCAAAGGTGACTCGTTCTTCGCTACTTCAGCGTCTAATTGTCTTTGTAATATGCTTACTTTATTCTGCAATATTTTAATCTTTTGCCGTAACACTTGTTTTCTTGGTGAACTAGAGGACAATTTGTTCTCCGTTTGTGTCGAAGTTGGTGTGGACATCCCTCCTTGCACGTTTTCTTGATTTTTAGTACCTGCATAAAAATACTGTCAGTCTATAAATAACTTACGTTCCCATTCATTTATTATTTCTTTTTACCAAATGTATTACATAAAAGGAAAATTAAGAGATTAGAAATACACAGTATACTTTCGTAAAGTAGTGGATAAAATCGTCACGGAGTTTTTCTGAAATATCACTCGGATATGTCAAAAGATACATACGACAGAACTGGAAAAAAGCACTTTCTTCATGTACAGTAATAAAAACATGATTTGTAAATTGTATTTCATTTCTTGTAAATTTAGTTTCTTAGCTTTAAAGATGATTTTCTTAAAAAAAATGTGATCTACATTATATTTCAATTATATTTCACACTGTACCGGGTGGGCAAATTTCGATGTTTTTATAGGGTATCTCGGTAACTGTAAGGGCTATGGAAAAATGAACCCACCTTTCCCGACCTCTTTTTTTCAAGATAAATTCATTGGTGAAAACCAGAATTTGCTATATCTTTTCGTTTTCGAGTTGTAAACGAAAATTGATTTTTTTGAGTTTTCGATTGGTGTCGATAACTCGGTTGTTTGTAAAATTAGAAGAAATCTGTTTGCACGTTCTACAGGCACTTTTTTTATGTAGAATAGGATTTCCTTAACAGATTTTTTATATCTTGTGTAGTTTTCGAGTTATGGCATAAACTTCTATTTTTTTAAATGGAAACCATAGTTGGCTATGATTTAGCTAAAAAGAGGATTTTTTCTCTTTACAACGATATATAGTTTGTGGGGTCTATGATGAGTGTTTATGCGGAAACAGTTAAAAATTTTAATTTTTTGTATAGGTATACTTACTTTGTTTTTTCTTTGCAGGAAGAGTAAGTTTCTATAGTAACACATTGTTACAACAATGTTTTAATAATAATAACTGTTGCTATGGAAATTTACTCCTGCGAAAAGTAACATAAATACATAGTAACAGTCGTATATAATGAATGGTATATTAAACTTAAATAACTAATTATGACATATTAGTGACTAATTAATAATTAATTATAACATATTCATAACAAGAAAGTTTAACACACTTAACAATCAAATTTGTAACAAATAATGTATGTAAAAAATACGATACAATATATTTTACAAAAACAAAACTAGACAGATTAAAAAAAAATACGAGCATGATTATTTACCTAAAGTTTTCAAATTGTCGTCCGTTGTTTGCGATGCACAGTTCACATCGCTTTGAAACACTTTTTGTTGCATTATAGATGTGAATATTTGAAACGGAATTCAGACAGTCTATAAGATTTTCTCTCAGTTGAACCAGTGTATTATTTGTCTTTTTGTATAAATTGTCTTTAATGGTTCCCCAAAAAAAAGAAATCTAACGGTGAGAGATCTGGCGACCGAGGAGGCCACTTTACTGGCCCATTGTTCCCCTATCCATTTCTCCCCAAAATTAGTATTTAATAATTCCGAGATTAAATTAGTATTATGGGGTGGTGCCCCGTCTTGTTGAAAAAAATACATGTCGTCTTTCGTTAAGTGGCAAGTTGTCTAAAAATTCTTCTACTATGTGGTAGTTTATCATATTGTAATACCGTTGACCATTTAAATTGTCATCATAAAGTTGGTAAGCTAAAATGCGGTTATTATATAGGGCACACCATACACTAAAATCGAAACGTCCTTGATTTTGAACATCAACAGTCTGATGAGGGATTATCTTCAGACCAATAATGTTTGTTGTGTCGGTTGAAAATTCCGGCACTACTTACGTAACTTTCATCTGTCCAAATGATATTTTTTAAAAAATAATTGGTCTTGCTCAATTTGTTGTAGGTACCAATTGCAGAAATCCAGTCGGCGTTCAGGATCAGTTGGAAGGAGCTGTTGTTGTTTCCTTATTGTATAAGGTCTAAATTTGTGTTTTTTAAAACTGAAAGTGCTCTTCGTCGCGATATACCAGACTCTGCTTCAATTTGCCTACTTGAAATTGAAGGATTTACGACTACCATACCAACAACATTTATGGCAACATCCTCAGCATCTTGAATACGATAATTTTTTGGTCTTGGTTTATTAAATCCTCACGTATTCAACGAGGTTTTCTTTTAGTCTACCAAAGATGGACATATTAGGTTGTCTCCTTTCAGGGTAGCGATTAAAATATGCTTCCGATGCAGCTTCAGAATTATATCCATTTTGAATAAAACACTCTAGCATATTAAACTTTTCGTAATTTTGATACGCCATCGCGCCTTGTCAATTTCTTTAATCGAAACTTTAAAACTATAATGCAAGCAAAAACCAAACATAAACAATTAATCAAACAGTAATGTGTAACTGTGTATTTACATCCCAATATCCAACTGTTCTGTTTTCAAAATGACAGGCGCCTACTGTGCAAAATCATTGAAATTACTATACTGTCCTTTATTAGAAAACATATGTTTTTAACTGTTTCCGCATAAACACTCATCATAGACCCCACAAACTATATATCGTTGTAAAGAGAAAAAAATCCTCTTTTTAGCTAAATCATAGCCAACTATGGTTTCCATTTAAAAAAATTGAAGTTTATGCCATAACTCGAAAACTACACAAGATATAAAAAATCTGTTAAGGAAATCCTATTCTACTTAAAAAAGTGCCTGTAGAACGTGCAAACAGATTTCTTCTAATTTTACAAACAACCGAGTTATCGACACCAATCGAAAACTCAAAAAAATCAATTTTCGTTTACAACTCGAAAACGAAAAGATATAGCAAATTCTGGTTTTCACCAATGAATTTATCTCGAAAAAAGAGGTCGGAAAGGTGGGTTCATTTTTCCATAGCCCTTACAGTTACCGAGATACCCTATAAAAACATCGAAATTTGCCCACCCTGTACATGAAAAAATTGGGGTCAGAAAAATCTTGATACTACCTTTTGACAAGTGTCCAAAAACAGTATTCAAGACCTGTATCACAAAAATTCCAATTCTAATGGATCTTTTGTCACATTTTATCAATTTTGTTTACCACAAATATACCGTATAATTAGGAATATTTTTTGTATACCAATTTTGTGTAATATCATACCTACTGTATCCTCAAGTTTTGTAGGAGTAATGCAAATAAGTAGATCTTGTTCTCTAGACGACTTGGCATGTGGTGAATAAAGCGCTAGTTTATCACCTGTAAATATAAAAAATAATTAATAAGAATCCTTAAAATATGCATATAATTACATACATGTAGTCTCTATCTGTCTAGAACATCCAGCTTGTTCTAAACAAAGTGTTGGTATGGCATCTAGATGTAACCTATTTTTATTTGCACTTGTGAACATTCCATCTTCAAAATGGGCACTGTAAACTCGATAATATGAGGCGTACATGGAACAACCAGTTTCTTGCATACGATTAAATAAATCTAATCTTCCACAAGCACTTGCCCATTGTCTACACCTAAAACAAATTTCAAGCATTCAGAAGCTAAACAATGAAGAATATTCTTTAAGTAAAGACTAATCTATAAGTGTGCATGTCACTTTGGAGTGGAATTAAACATGCAGAGAATTTAATTTTGTTCCAAGATTTTTTAATAACATAAACTATTTTTTTCATATTACCTATATGAAAAAAATAGTTTATGTTTAAGAAAATTACACATACACACCTTTCGTAATCCTTAGGAAATCTAAATAAACTTATATTTTTATGTCCATTAGTATTTAAACAACTGCTCACAGCACCAGACGTTTTTTAATTTTTCCGTCACTCATTTTGCTCTAAATTTTCACTTTTCAACACATCAACCACACTTCGTTAACAGTAAACCACAAAATGGCTAATATAAATTTATAAATGAATTTGAAAAAATCCAATATTCCAACTACAGCGCCGCGGCGGTGAATGTTGAAAAGTCCTGCCAAGCTCGCACATGCGCTCTCATATTTAGATTTAGATTTTCCTTATCTTGTCACTACTTTGTGATATATGTACGCTGGTATAGCATCGTATGGTTCATATGTGAAAGCTTAAACACTGTGTAAGTTTTACATTTATCTATTGGTACGTTTTATTGAGCTACAAAAGTGTTCAAGCAATTAATAGAAACAATGAAGAATTTTTTACTGGTGAAAGACTCCCATACTATTTCGAACCGTTTTAATTTGAGAAAGAGATTTCTTCAGTTTAAAATTAAGTCAGTCCACGCTAAGGAAGATCCTGTAAAATGGGTGAAAGAAGCAATAACACAAATAGTAGAAGAAATTATGCAAGATGCCGCCCCAGATGATCTCGTAGGATTTGCCTTTTGTTCTCAAGATTTTGGTAGGGGCGATGCATGGTTAAGCTTTCGAAAGGCAAGTGGGGTTGCAGTCGAAGACATTTTTAACCTTATAAGTAGTGTATTTCAATCCAATTCTACAGGATTGTAGATTGGATTGTCCATTGGAAGTACAATATTTTTCGTATTAATTGGATATAAAAACCCATAGTAAAAATGTCGTGCGAAGAATATCTTCGTAGGTCTACCCCGTAAAACAGAAAATGGAGGCGGCCAATACCAGAGTATTGTTAGGGATAGGCTATTCAACACCTATTAAATTCAAGTTAATATGGCTCCGACAAAGAAATACCAATCGCCGTTCGAGAGCTTATGGTGAAATTAATAATAGGGAAAGTCGTATAAGCAAATACAAAAATAGTTAGAACTAGTCGTTCAGTACGTAATACAAAAGTATTTTGCAACGGCCCAGCTGAAAAAAAAACCCAGATTAGGACGGCCTAGTAAGCTCAATCGTCCTCAGAAGCGCTATTCTAGGAATGGTGGTAGAGAACCTAACGTTAAGTGCGCCAGATATTGTAAAAATTGTCAATAGCGATTATATCATTACAGCCTAAATAAAGCTAACTACCATATACATGTGGCTCACAAAATGCAACTATTTTATCTACAAGTATGTGTATTTAAATATTCTCAAAGACAATTTACTTACTAGCGCGGAAAAATTAGGTCTAAATGGACTTTTGTATGGTTATCCTCAACAGCTTCGCACGTGGCCCAGAGCCCCGATGTCAACCCCATTAAACATCTGGGGGTGAACATTAAAACAAAAAACCTTGCAGAATATATTTTGCACGTTTGTAAGTATATTTTTTCATAATTTTTATTTTCAATGCAATTACATTCATTATGTCTTCTTTTCAATACTACGCCTATATTGTGCAACTCTTACTTAAAGTGTTGTTTTTTACCCTTTATTAAAACGGTGGTACAGTGAACGGAAACTAAGTGGTTTGAGTGTTCATAATAAAATTGTAGAAAGTATACCTTTATTTTGACTAAAATTTGACATGATTAATTGGAATTATCAACGGTTTTTCCTCAAAAAATTAAAATCTACCTACTTATTCGCTGAAAATAATGGTCACCCTACATATCCATATTCCAAATTCGTTGTTCTTACATAGTCAGGAACCTGGGGTTTTCTAAAATTAAATAAATAAATAAACAAAGGTATTATATCTGCATTATACGCGTATTTATGGCTGCAACAAACTAAGTATCCAAAATAAACATGTCTAAGAGTAAAAAATACGGAAAAGACGGTAAAGTTATTAAGAAGGGGTACGAAAGACGATCTTTACCGGCTCTGCGATACATGTAAAGAGAATAAGTATAGACAGGATAGACAGAGACGGTTGTATATTACAGTGTGTCACGATCATACAATATACGTGTGAAGAGTTAAAACAAAAACAACCAATGAGCGAGGGCCAATAGCCATCACAATAAATTAAAGGCAATTAATATATATAGTAATTATTCGTAGTTGTGGTATACATCGATTTAGCAGTATAAAACGAAATTCTTACACAATTCTGTCCCTTATAACATTTATACCCATTTATTTTCTAAATATTTTGCACTGTTCGAGCTTCTACATTAACTTGTTAAACAAGTCGGCCGAGTGACCATCTCCCCAAGTTGTCCCGACAATTATTTTACACCCTCTGCGAGATTAAATACAATTTAATTATGTGCACTTTTCCTGCTTAGTGTATATCGTCGGTGTTATTGTTATTATAGCAAATTAATATTATTTACAATCATTATAACCTGTATAATACCTTATTACAAGAAAACACATCGTCAAAAATACTATCTAGCATATTTTGGGGGTGCCCGTATGACGGTTGCACAACATGATGTAATATTGAAACGTTTTATAGTGTGTGTGTGTTTAGATTATGGCTTTGGATTTACCAATTAGCCAGTTTTCTAGTCTAGTTTACCTCTTATAGAGGTAGACTTTTGTGATGTTCATTTCGTTTAAACAAATATTCTATCCTAATTATGTTCGTCTGTTTTTAACCAGCAGGCAGAATTACTTAATAACTATATGTGTATGTACACATACTTATGTAGCCTATATACAATTATCCATCGATATTTAAATCACAATATAATATTAATATCTACATTTGTACTTCTTATATGGGATATCTTCTTATATGTTATATGCAAAAATATACAATGTAATATGACTATCAGTAGTAGACGTAATCCGATACGTCAAAAGATAACAACTTCCTTTGAAACCACTCTTTGTGAGAAACGCAAGCATAGCAGTTTGATTCACAGAACGCTTATGCTTACGTCGACAAACCCGAGCTTATAAATATAAGTGAAATGTACCATGTTAGTCAGTGAAGTTACAAGTCATGTACTCATTCAATTACTCTTAAGTCTTAATTTTCATGTAATACAACGTCCAGTGCTGGACGTATGTAAAGTAAAATAAATCTTTTTTTAAAAACACAATTTCCAAACAAAAAATATAAAATACATATGTACATAACTACCTATATGGATTTTTTTATTCTTTTTTTATTTGTTTCCGTGGTTACTTACCCAATGTATTTTCTATATATTATATATTATTTTTTATTCCTTCTTAAGTTTTCTATTTTTCCAATGTTGGATTTACGTTTTTTTTTACTTCTCAATTCAGCATATAATATATCAAGATCACGCTGATATCTTATGCATTCCAATAATATGTGTTGTAGGTCTCCGTATTCGCCGCAAACGCACTCTGGGTTTTCTGCCATACCTATTTTGTGCCGATATGCTGGACAAAGCGCATGGTTTGATCTTATTCTTGTTAAAGTTTTTATGAAGTTCCTGTTTGCCGTTGTGTAAAACCAGCGTCTTCCTTTTATTTGTTGTTGTATTTGTTTATATACTAGTCCTGTTGATGCGTCTTCGTATTTGGCTTGCCATGTTTCCTTTAATTTTTTCTTTATGTAATGAATATAAATCTGCAGGAGGTACAATATTTCTGAATACGTTTGTTCCGGTTGTTGTCGCCGATTTTGCAAGAAGATCTACATTTTCGTTTTGCTGTATTCCCGAGTGCGCTTTTATCCATACAATTTGTATATGTTTTCCATCATCGACCATGTTCTTATATATAGTGAGAATGTCTGCTTGAATGTTGTTGATGTTATGTTTTAATTTTGATGAATTTAATTTATCCACTGAGCTTTTGCTATCTGTAAATATAATACATTTTGAATTGTCTAGTTGACTAGCATAGATAAGTGCTTCCTTAATTGCAAGATGTTCAGCTGTATATATGGTAGCAACGCCTGGCAATCTAAATTCCTTGTGAGCTCCCGAATTTGATTGGAAAAAAGCACATCCTACTTTTTATTCATTTTGGAACCATCTGTGAATATGTACTGGTAATCAGGCTATTTAGCTGTGATGTGGTTTTGGAAATTCAGGTTATTGAGTTGGTTTCCTGAATATTCGTTTGAGATGTATGCGGTGGGAATTTCGTATTGTAGAGCCTGGTAGTCAATTGCGAAATAGGGAAGTAGATTATGTTGATACATCACTTCTGAGTATTGTGCAATTCTGGTGTAACTTTCCACTAGTAGTGGCGTTTTTTTATTGTGCCAATAAGGCAAAGTTAATACTTGTATGGTGAGTTTATACAGTTGGGTCATACATTGACTGTTCTTGGCATTCAACTTTGTCATCATCTTATCGGACAGAAACTGCCGTCGTACTTCTAATGGTGGTTCACCCGATTCTGCTTCTAGAACATTGATTGGAGTACTGTTAAGTATTCCTAAACTTAAGCGAAGACATTTATTTTGGATAATATCAACTTTTTTCAGTAGTGCGTTTGTTGTTGAACCGTAAAATATACTTCCATAGTCTATAACAGATCTTACGAGCGAACTATAGAATAACAAGGCTATGTTGGTGGTCAGCCCCCCATTTACTTCTGCAGAAAATTTTCATGATATTAATGGAAACGTTTTATAGATACACAGTGTTTAATATGGTTTACTCAATCTAATCAGAAAATACATGAAGACCCATTAAATAAGACAAAAAGTTTGTAGCAAACAGTTTATTAAACACATTTATTATACATACATACGTACGTAGGTGCAGTTGTCAACCAATCTCGCGCAAATTTAGTTAAACATTGTCAATAAACATTATCTTTCAATTCTCAGATAATACAATAATACAATCACAGATAATTCTAGTTTTAAGGCTAACACTCACTGTTTAAGTAGACGGAACCTGGGAGGGAAAATATTCCGATAACCACAGTTGGATCAGATCTTCTCTATCACGACTTGTGAAGACCCTGCAGAAACTTAGGGCTGCCCCCGAAAATGCGTGTTGTAAGGACTGCTCGCCCTGTTAAGGGTCCCTCATTATGGGCATCAAATTCGCCAAGGTGCCCCTGCTTGCGAAGGCATGGTGAAAAGCTCTCTGTGAAAGCGCGGTGAAGACGTGAAGGCTGCGTGGTGGCGGTGTTATCAGGGTGATAACAAGACGCCGTGGAGATACGAAGCATTGTGAGGACGTAAAAGCTATCGATCACTGCTTAAACTGCGGAGGGGTTGGGGGATATTAGCCCAATCAAACAATTTGCAGGGAAATACTCAGACAAACACAGGTTCATGTCCACGTGTTGTATTTCCGTTTCTAAGTAGGTGGCAGTGGTCGTCTGGAGCTTTCCGATCTTTTCTTGCATGATTATGTGGTAGCTTTGCAGAAACTGAAGCCTGTCTCGAAGATGCTCGTTGTAAGGGCTGGTGGCGCAGGTCAGGGCGTTTTTTATCGTCGTTAGGAATTCGTTGTGAAGTTGCATCGCCTTACATGTTTCGCTCCGCAGCCTGTTGCACATTTCTGTCTCCGAAAATGGAGACTGATCGGCTGGAACGGCTTCGACATGACCCTCATTTTTTATTATGAGATCTCCACGCACCGAAATCATGCCCTCTTGGAAGGCCGCTTCCTACAGCTCTGTAAGAATCTTCCTCCAATGAGAGACCTTTATTTTTTAAAATGGACATCTCTGGTTAAAAATTGTTACAGACCTGTAAGAGTTTACCGAAAGTGCACAGAATCGACCCATTAGTCGCATTAAAATATTTGTTTAAAGCAGATTTATAAAATTATAAATAATACGTGAATTATAAATATGTACATTAATAAAATGCACTTACCTGGTATATTTTCTGTTATTTCGTTATCAGGTTCGAATAATAATACCCTACTACTTGTATTTGTTTCCATTTGTATAGGAATTTGTTCTTGTTTATCAATATCATTCAACATTTGCTGGTTTGGCTCATCACCTGAGAATAAAAGTAGGTATTATTTAATTTAGTTTTTGTATATTATCATATTATGCACCGTTTTAGATGTACCAGAATTAACATACTATAGTATATTACAGTGAATTAATCTTACCATTTTGTTTCTGGTTAACTTCAAGAGCTAGCTGCAATATTTGTTTGGACCGAGATGACATTTTTTCTCTAATACAACACCCAGTCTCTCTATTTATTGTTGTTTATCACAGTTTTATGGACACTAATATGGATACACCTGTACATTCTTAAGATAACCTCACTTATAAGAAACTCAAATGTGTTAAGTACACACTTACTCCATATGTAAAATACTATTATAAAAGCACAAAGGTGTTAAATGATTTTAAAACTACTGTGGTAGGAATCTGCGGTTATGAAGTACTTACAACCTTTAACAGATGGCGTTGGGATCTTTATAATGTCATTTATCGCTTACCACATTTGTGCATGTAAATATTGATTGTGTACTTGATTTTATGACATAATTAACCCAATTGGGAAAAAAATTCACTTACCACATTTGTGCGCTTGACTATCGATATATCCAGCTAACACGGCGACCATCAGGTATTGAAAGGACGAGGGCGCGCATTTCAAGCCAAACGGCATGACCATGAACTCATACGTCGCCCCGTCCGGGGTTGTGAAGGCGGTCAGAGGTATACTGGCAGGGGACATGGGCACCTGCCAGTACCCGCTCTTCAGATCAAGGGATGAGAATACCTTGGCTTGCCCCAGGTCGCGAAGGGTCTCATGGATAGCGGGCAGCTGCGATACTTCATCCTCAGTCTGCGCATTGAGCTGCCTGTAATCCACGCAGAACCTCCGGGTCCCATCCTTTTTGGTCACTATTACTATAGGTGAACTGAACGCCGAGTGGCTACGCCTGATCACTCCAGCGGCGAGCATCTTGTCCACCTCTTCCTGAATGATTCTCCTCTTCTCGGGGGAGTATTGGTACCTCCGGATCCTGAACGGCGTCGGATCCCGGAGGCGGATGTGGTGCTGCACCAGCGTGGTGGCTCGGCTGGCGCAGCCTCTCCACGAAAAGATCGGGGAATTCATTCAAGACGCTCTCGTATCGCGACTTGTGCTCGTCGGCGACGTTCTTCGGTGTCAGTTCTATAGGTTGCGAAAATATTTCATCGGCCACGTCCGTGTCCCAGTAGACCGCCGCTCGGGGCCGGTGGCCGAAATAGAGGCAGCTACTTGGATAATCTATGGTTGCGTTGTTTTCTTTGAGCCATTCCTGTCCCAAGATCAGGTCTTCTAAGTTCCAAGTGATTGTTATTGTGGAAAATATTTACGTAATTATACCCCAGGAACAGCGGCCGTTTGCAAGTGGACGTCGCCGCCATTAATTTTCATCCTGTGACGAGTACTTGGATTAAAAATGTCCTGCTGGCTCCTGTGTCAAAAGGGCCCATATTCTGTGCTGCCCAAAACGTGGCTACCCGGGGTAAGGAAATGGCTCTCGCGATATTGACGGCGTCTCGGGCCGCACCCTGTGGTTCGTTGGCGCGGCCCTCTCCTAGTTTTCCGCCGGGGCCGGCAGAGCTAGGGGGCCCGCGGCGTGGCGGAGTCGGTCCCGAGGATGACGGTGCTGGCGGAAGCGCCGGTGTCGGTGTCCGGGAGCGCGCGGGGCGCGTTTCCCTCGTTACCGCTCCTGGATTCCCGGCTGGTGGCATTCCGGTTACCGCAGGAGTCGCCGGACGTCTGGGACATTCCCTGTGGAAATGGTCACCCTGACAGTTAGTGCAGGGGTACGGCGGGCGACCTGCGGGTCGGTTGGGCGTCCTGGCCGACGCTGGAGTCCGCTTTGGTGCGACAGAGACTTTTTCTTGTTTGTTTTTCGCGCGGCGGGCCCCCCCGGCCCCCCCGGGCGGTTAAAAAAAAACGCCCCCCGAATACAAGGGCAGGCCTAGGCTGATGCCCATGCGCAATTCTGCGCGCAACATATCTCTTATATGGCAAACTTGATCGGCCTCGGTGGTGTCTGGGGCTAGCCGCCTGAATAACGCCACTTTCCTGGAAACAAACAGCGTGGTATCTTCCTTTTCGGCCTGTTTTTGGCCGTAAAGTTGGGCTTGAAGTGCCCTCCTTACCGACGGACTATCATACTTCTCGAGGAAGTGGCTGCGAAACGTTACATTCCAAGTTCAAGCTTCGTAGAGGGTCGTACCATGCGTGCGCCGCACAGCGCAGTCGGTTAGCGATCACGGTTGTCCATTCCGCCTCCTCCACGTCCTCGCGGCGACAGTAGTCCTCGGCTTCTCGCAGGAACATCCTGGGATCCTCCCATTCCGTGCTACTGTACGTGGTGGGTAACCTCGGGGTACGAGCCGGAGTGTTCCTGAGCGTTATTGCCAGCCGGTCGACGGCTTGCGTAATTAACTGGGTCATCTCTTCATAAGACATGCCCGTCCTTCGGGCGACGTCTGCACTAGGCGCTTCCCTCGAGGAAGGTCTCGTGGGGCTCGAAGTGGCGTGCGGAGGCGCCACGTGCCCCCCCCATGGCTGTCGAAGGCTTCGACATCCTCACGAGAAATTTCCAATTCCGGTGCTGCAGGAAATTGTCCAAAATCAGGGTAGAAATCTGGGGTTCTTCGGGTCGCTCCTTGACCTCGAAGTGCCCCACGTTGGGCGCCATGTCGCCGAGACGGCCGGTACGCCCCCTGAGGCGGGGCGAGTGCGGCGGCGTCGTCAGGGATCGTGTCTTCCAGAGGGCGATCGCGTTCGATGCGGCCCCGCGTTCCTGGAGGCGTTGGGCCCGGCTGCGCGCCGCTGGCGCCGCCGTCGTGTATGGCCGTCGTCGGTTCTTCGAGTGTAAGGGTCGTATCGTCGAAGGGCACGCCGGCAGCGCGGCTCAAAAAGGCCCTTAATTCGGGCGTCGTCCCCGCGACGGTCGACTGGGAGCTCGAATCGCTAGTACTGTCGTCTTTAATCATATATGTATCTTCGCGGAACTCGTTCATATTGCCAACACACGAAAGTTCCTCGCCAAAGTATAATTAAAACACACGAAGTTATTTAAATTAAATTGTCTCTGCCCGTCGAGTGCCAGCACACGCCGCTTAATTTTAAAGGCGATAGACGGCTATAAAATAAAGAATGTGCGGCCGGTCACGGTTGGCATTTATTAAAGTTCGATATCTCACTAGGTACGACTTAAGAGGTACAGGTCTGTTGTGCACGGCACTAATTGTCTATAAGTTAGTTATGTTTTGGAAGAGTTCACACCCGCACAACACAACCCTCTCCCCGTGCAAAGGCCTGATGGGCAAAAAGGGGGTATCGGGCGGCGGCCGACGGCAACGACGAGATTCCGAAACACACGGGCCAGGCAAGGCCGTGACGCGTGTCGACCGCTGCCTTAGGCTCCTTTCACACACATACGGATTCCGTTTATACGACCATCGCGTATACGGTTGTGGACCTTTTACATGTGACACGGTTGTCGCCACGTATTTAGTTGGACAGTGTCGGCTGTGTCGGGCGGTTGTTTTGTTTGTTACGTTACCAGTTTATACTGTATATTCACAGATAATAGAGTGATTGCGTTAACAGAATGGATAGAAATAAACTGCTAGCTTTATTTTATATAGACGTCGTTTGCGACGTATGAGAAAAAGAGGTAAAAGGATATACTGGATTCACCCATATGTTGCAAAAAGAAAGGAATTGGGTGATTTTTATAAACTGTTTATGAATCTCCGAAATCACGAAGACAAATTTTTCATCTACTTTCGAATGTCCATAAAGTCCTTCGATGAATTACATGAGAAATTAAAACCAGTATTGCAAAAAAAGAACACGCCAATGAGAGAGTGTATTGAGCCCATACAGATGTTGTGTGTTGCTCTCAGGTAAGTGATTAAAAATGCACATATAAGTATAATTTAAAGTGGGTATGTTTATTAAATGGTTATAATATAAGTACTAACTTTAGAAATAACTATGTGAAATCTAAATCACTGTACACAGACTCTTGTGTAGAATTACTTTCAACTGAAGATGGATTGTCGTCTATTGGATTGTATTGATGAAAATATCCACGTGTGGTTGCCTGTTGAGGGTAATTGGCTGTGGTTTGGGTATGCGTAGGTATATTTCTATTTACAGAAGAAAAATCTGGAGGGGTTACAGTTGGTTCTCTGAAAGAGCGACCATGTTCCGTAGTAGTATTGTATGGAGGATTATAGCAATAATAATTATTAGTTGCAGTAGAAGTTGTAGCTAATGACGGAGAATTAAAACTTGGATGTTGTTGGTGTGATTGAAATCGTCTTTTCTTAATATTATTGATTACTTGTAATACGTCCATCTGAAACTGTAGCGTTTCATCTTCTGTGAATGTATTTAGTGATGGGATGATACCTTTAAAAACGAAATGTGAAGATCCTCTGGTTGTTCCAAGGCTTTTAGAATCCTCACATCAACCTCATCTACTTTGCGTTTTTCGGGAACCAAGTGGCTTATTTCGGGGAGGTATTTCAAACTGACTATCATTATTTCTATTATCAGTTTCCAAAACATCGAGCTCAGAAGACTTTTCGGTTTCGCAATTCGCAGATAAACTATCTTCAGTTGATCGAGAGGTAAATATTTTGGTTAAGAACTTCAGTTGTTCTGCGTAAACATATTTTTTTAATTTCGAAGCACCAGAACCAGACTTCTGCAGTGATTTCTCTTTTTCAGAAATTTGTTAAATGCATCTCGAATATTTACCCATCTCTTTACAACCTCTTTGCTCTGTAAACAAAAAATATATTACTTATATTAGTTAAAGGTAATTATATGGGTAATACCTAATATATTACCAGGGTGTCCATTAGTAGCCCCTTCTCTGATTTTAGTTTAACTGTCGTCGAATTTTAAAATCTGTGTGCGGAAAGTTCAATACCTTTAAATTTCCCCCACACAGTGGTTAATTTATACGGTAGTTAAGCTATAATTAGAGAAAGGGCTACTAAATGGACACCCTGTAAAATCTTTCGTTTCTTTCAGGTATTTGGGGAGTGGATGTACCTTTACAGACTTACATCTTCAGTACAGACTTGGCATATCAACCATCAGCAAAATAGTGAAGTGTGTATGTTCTAGTATATGGTATGTAATGTTGAGAGAATGCATACCACCACCTACTAAAGAAAAATGGGAATCGATTGCAATGGAATACGAAATACGAGCTAATTTTCCTCACTGCCTAGGAGCTGTCGATGGAAAACATATTAGAATAACTAATCCGTCAGGTTCCATGTATTATAATTATAAAGGCTATTCTTCGTAGTTTTAATGGCTGTAGCTGATGCAAATTATCGCTTTGTGTATGTCGATATTGGGAGTTATGGAAAAGATTGTGACTCGTCTATATTCAAAAGATCATCCCTGTGGACTTCAGTTATAAATAATACTCTGGAAATACCTACAGAAAAACTTGTTGATGGTATCCAAAATTTCAAAATACCTTATTATTTCATCGGGGATGAAGCATTTGGTCTTCACAGGCATTTACTTGCCCCTTTGGTGGGTCTCAACTGACAGTTAAAAAAAGGATTTTCATTACCGCCTGAGCAGAGCTCGAAGGCATGTGGAATGCACATTTGGACTGCTAAGTAACAAATGGAGAATATTTCATAGACCAATAAACTTGGAACCTGACTTTGCAGTAATAGTAGTTAAGGCATGTGTTGTCTTGCATAATTTTGTTCGTGACAGGGATGGATATAAGGTGGAAGACACTGAGGTAGTTGTGGGACTTGAAGAAATACCAAGAGAGCAAGAAACACGTGGAGGAATAACAGCAAATAATGTCCGAAATGTTTTGTGTGATTATTTTATGTCAGATGCAGGAGCGTTAAGTTGGCAAATGTTAAAAATATAAATACTGCAAACTTACCATATTTATTTTTCTCCTCATCATTATAATTCTGAAAGTCACTGTTCAGTTCAATACAAACTTCTTTCCATGCTTGCTTTGTTTCATTTCTATCCTTATATAGTGAAGATGTCTTATCCCACAACACAGGGCGTGGTTCTATGAGAGCAATTAATAGTTCTGGATCTACTTCATTTGCCATTATACACTATCAATAATATTACCTAACTATTAATTATATTAATTTACTCCTTACAACTGGACGCCTCTTGTATGCAGAACCGCACCGTGTGTAATGTGAAAGATCCACTGCTTCTGCAAGATATCTACTGGACACACGGTCGCCGTGACGGAGCCGTGCCCGTGTGGATAAGCACGGCTGTAACACGGTAACGGCACGGTCACGGTGATGTGTGAAAGCTCTCGTAAAAAACAACATTTTACTAGAACCGTCACGGAACCGTTTACACGGAATCCGCATGTGTGTGAAAGGAGCCTAAGTAAGCGCGATACCGTTTACACGCCCAAACGACGGCCATCACCTCCTGTTCGTTGGCGTGGTATCGGCACTCCGATTTCGAAAACTTCGCGCTCGCGCAGCTTATAATGTTCCTAGTGCCGTTGGGCCCTTCCTGGAACAGGACCGCCCCCATCCCAATCTGGCTGGCGTCCGTCTGCAGGTAGAAGGGGCGGCTAAAATCTGGCCGGCACAGCGTTAGCGGCCGGGAGAGAGCCTCCTTGACGGCCTGGAAGGCCTCTTCGGCCTCGTCAGTCCAAGTAAACCGGCTTTTCTTAGTCACCAGGTCGGTCAGAGGCGCTGCCAGGTCGGCGAATCCCGGCACGTACTCCCGGAGCCAGTTCGCCGTGCCTAGGAAGCTTTGTAGGTCTTTGAGTGTCTTCGGCCGAGGAAAGTTTTGTATTTGCACCACGTGCTTCGATTGGGGTTCGTTGTGATGAGCCGTGACGCGATGGCCGAGGTAGTCTAACGCGTCCGCCCCAAAGTGGCACTTCGGGAGGGAGCAGTGGAGGCCATGCGTCCTGAGGCGTTTTAACACCAGCCGAAGATGCTCCTCGTGGTCTTGGTGGTTATCCGAATAGATAATAATGTCATCTAAGTAGACCTTGACAAAGTGGCCGATATATCCCGCGAGGACGGCCACCATCAAATGCTGAAAGGAAGTGGGTGCGCATTGAAGCCCAAACGGCATAACTAAGAACTCGCATGCTAGCATGCTCCGTCCGGGGTGGTGAAGGCCGTCATGGGGATACTGTCTTCGGCCATAGGTACTTGCCAGTACCCGCTCTTTAAATCGAGAGAGGTGAATACCTTCGCCTGGCCTAGGTCACTCAGAGTCTCATGAATTGGTGGTAACTGAGAAACCTCGTCCTCGGTTTGCGCGTTCAGCTGCCGGTAGTCTACGCAAAATCGTTTGCTTCCATCTTTTTTGGCTACAATGACTACCGGCGAGCTGAACGCCGAGTGGCTTCTTCTGATGACGCCGGCCGCCAGCATCTTTTCGACCTCTTCTTGAGTGATTTGTCGTTTAGTAGGCGAATACTGGTACCGGCGTATTTTAAACGGGGTCGGGTTCCTCAGCCGAATCCTGTGCTGCACCAGTGTTGTCGTTGGCTGTCCCAGCCGTTCCACGAACAAATCAGGGAACTCGTTGAGGACCCTTTCATACCTCTCTTTGTAAGCGTCGGCGACGTTCTCTGCAGTTAGTTCGATTGGTGTGTGGAAAATCTGTTGGACCACCGTCGGGTCCCGGTAGGCAGCGGCCCTGGGATGGTGGCCGAAATATACACAGCGTCTGGAATAATCTATGGTGGCGTTTTCCTGCGCCAGCCACTCTTGCCCAAGGATCAAATCTTCTGACAGACCTTCCAGGGTGTATACCTCTGTTTGTGTGGTGTATCCACATACGGTGATGGTTATTGCATAGAGTCCACCGGTGGTGACGCACTCCCCCATTGGCCAGCGTCACGCTAGGGTCCTTCGTCGTTGGTGCTGTGGTTGGCCAAGTACTTGGCCGAGAGGAACGTGCGGCTTGCCCCGGTGTCTATTAACGCCCATAGACGATTATTGCCTACCATCGCCGCCAGGCGAGGTAGTCCTATGGCCTTGGTGGTGTAGACCGCGTCCGAGGCCTCGTCGGAGCGGTCCATGATCAGTTTTCCGCCAAGGCGGGTAGTTGCTGCGCGCCGGTCCTGGCGCGCTAGTAGGGGCAGGCGTGGCCGCTATTGCGTTTCCAGTCCTGTTTGCAGGACCCGGTTCGATGGCCCTAGTCGCACCCGTGGCCGAGGCGCTTGTGGCAGGTGGGGCCGTGGGCCTCTTGGGGCAATCCCTATGGAAATTATTACCTTTGCAATAGGTGCATGGGTACGGCGGTGGATTACTGGTTCGGCCTGGTGCCGTGGGCCCGCTAGTAACGGCCTTTGGAACGGACGGGGTGCTTCGCTGCAGCTGGTGCCACTCTTTAAGGTCTGCCTCTAGGAGGTGGCCAGCTGTATGAGGTGGCGCAGCTCGGCTCTCAACATGTCTCTGATATGTTGCACTTGGGCGTCTTCATCTGTGTCCGGCGCCAAGCGTCGGAAAAGTGTCACCTTCCTCGAAATGAAGACGGTGGCGTCCTCCTTCTCCGTCTGTCGCTGCCCGTACAGTTGTGCCTGTAAGGTCCGGCGTACGGCGGGGTTATCTCTTCATCTGATCTCTTCAATCTTGATTCTTTTTTTAATTTTTTGTAACTGTTGTATTCTGTTATTTTGGTGGGATGTAGTCTTTTTAAATGTTTATAGAAATTTGAAGACGAACCTACTTTGCCCCTGATAATTTTTGTTGTCGGCAAGCAAACTTGACAAACAGCTTCAACATACTCCTTGTCTACTTTCGAAATACTGAAATATTTCCCGTCAAGTATAGAAGAAGCTGTCAGTGTAACTTTTATTTCCTCCTCTTCAGCTGCTGCTGCTTGGAGTGCTTGGTCTCCATCACCCGCGCGTGCTTCTGATTCTGAATGTTGGGCCTTACGGTCATTACTTTTCTTTCTGACTTTTCTATTTAAAAAATGCGATCAACGGATTGACCTTGCTGGGCTTCTTATTGGCATTATTTGCACTGTTACCGCTTGGTCCATCCTCCTCAGGAAGGTATTCGGGATCTTGATCAGATATTGCTTCAAAAGGATCTATATCTGTAGAATTTTCTTCAGTACTACTCATTGTTTATTGAATATTTACGAAAATCTGAAAAAGACCAAACATCACGTCAAATAAAATACAAAGAATCACAGTCACTCGTCGGTTACCAGCTAGTATTTAAAGTATTTTTGTCATTAAAAATACCCTATTGCTTGGCCTAAAGTACTCACATACGACCACGATCCAGCTTACAACCTAGGCTAGGTTGCAGGGTGGTCCAAATTGGTTGGTTTTTGAGGGTTGCGGGTGGTTCTAGCATAGATAGAACAAATCTGATGCACGAGTCCTGTGGCTCTTTTTTCGAAAAAATAACAATGGTGAAAACCGCATATCTCTATCTCCTACCGTTTTCGAGCTACAGTGCGTTTTTCGTACCACATTCGGTTTTGCCAAACATTGAAAAATGCCCTGTAGCTCGAAAACGGTAAGAAATAGAGAGATGCGGTTTTCACCATTGTTATTTTTCGAAAAAAGAGCCCAGGATTCGTGCATCAGATTTTCTCTATCTATGCTAGAACCATCCGTAACCCTCAAAAAACCAACCAATTTGGACCAACCTGTACTGCTGTTATTTATTTTATGATTATGGTTTTAGATTTCGTACAGAAAGGGAGTGAATAGTGCACTGTCTACTGTCTAGACAGTAGTGCCAAAAATATTGCTGCATTTACTAGACAAATTTGTTAAATATACAGGGTGATATTGATATGAGGGTGATAGATATCTTTTCCCTCCTAAGGGTGATACAGGGAAATTTTGGAAAGTTCAGCTCAAATTTGGAAAATAATCGTTTTTTTTTCGCATACCCTTTAAACTGTTCAATCGATTTTGTTCAAATTTTAACCCAAAATTACTAAAATGTATCTCCATTGAATGATGATAAGGCGATTCATCAACAATTTTCAGGGACGTTTTTACGCCACTGATTGTTTTTGAAAATTGTTCATATTATTGAATTCCACACTCAATTTGCGAAAAAAAGTTGTTCTTGCAAAAATTCGATTGGAGGCTTCGTTCTCGAGGTATTTGGGTTTGAAACATGTCGAAAACGCTGAAATCCGAAATTAAATTCCAGATGTGCCAAAAAGTTTCAAACAATTCATTTCTGCAATTTTAAATATTTTTGCAATTTCTGCAATTTGAAAAATACAATTTTCAAAAATAACGTGGCGTAAAAATAGGTGGGGAAAAAGAAAAAGCTACCCCCTTTATCTACGCTCTTGAAAATTTTTTGATGAAACACGTTATTACAATTCGATAGAGACTTATTTTAGTAATATTGGGTTAAAATTTGAAGAAAATCGGTTGAATGGTTCGAAAGTTATGCGAAAAAAACTTATTTTTTCTAACTCTGACCACCCTGTATCTCCCTAGGGGAGCAATATAAAAAAAATTCTTGAAGGGGTATATCATGAATTTATCTGAATATTCTCTTGCCGAAGTTTGATAATTTAAATGACACTCTGCCGTCATGTGGAATGTCTGAATGACATTCTCTTCTGAAGTTTGATAATTTAAAACTGAATTTAATACAGAATGACACTCTGTACTGTAAGCATATTTGCTGCACTGTCCAGATAGTTGCAAACGTCTACTAGAGTAGAGCGAATTTTTGAAACTTAAACGCCCTATATACTTAGAAAGGTGTCTATTACGCCTAAATAAAGTGATAAAAATCTGAGCTCCCAAAAATGATATGTTTGACTGCCGAAATCGCCTATACACTTCGGGAATTCACATTTGATTGATTAATTTTTTTTTTCAGAGTGCATTTCAATTTTTATACTGTTTAAGATTTTTTTAAAATTTACATTCAATGTAAATTTACATTTAAATGTCATTTGGCAGCCGAAAAAGTCGTTATACCTAGGACGAAAATATGCCATTTTCACTCCACCCTAATGTCTACCTTAATAAAAATTGGAAATATCTCGTTTTGCATCTATACCCCCTTTTTTCCCTGTGAAATAAATCTTATTTCGAATTAGAATTTACAAAACTTCTCTTCATTCATGTTTTTGCAATAACATTTTAGCCAAACTTATTACATAAGTTAAATGTTCGTGATTCGGGAATCGGTTTTTAAAAAGCGAACAAATACTTCACAAACTTTATTAGTCTAAAGGAAGAGATGTTACAGCTTCAAACGTTAAAACACGAATGTTTTCAGTCTTATAGTATTATCAAAAGGCAATCTTGTGTGTGCCTACCTTTCCCACAGTAATATATATGTCAACGTAATATGAAAGGGATGGTTTACATAGCGTGCTTATCTTACTAAGTGCTAAATGATCAACAGGTCATTAAATTAAATAGTAAACTAAACAATAAATAATTTTAAGTAACGTGTGAAATATCTTAAATGCTAAAAAAAGGGCACTCTCTCTAACTAAATAATAAACAACTATAAGTATATTGATAACTTAAATACTAAGAAAGGGCAGATTCCATAACTCCTCCCGGCTTAAGCGAGAAACAGGGTGCATCGCTTGGTTGTGGACATCGCAGGGTCCGAGGTCAATGGGATGGCCACGCCTTCTGAGACTTCTTTCTTGATGTCAGTTTTACAAATTCTGACAAAACAAAGCATATAACACAAAATAGTGTAATAACCTATATGGCGACAATCATCAACAAATAACATTTCTTCATGCTGGAATGCTTTATACGAGGGTAATACTAAAAGTGAGTTTAAGGCAAATAAAGGGTAGACTTTTTGGTAAGTGTATTTGGTAGGAAAGAGGATAGGAATTTTAACTACGAAAATCAACCGATTATTTGTCATGACTGTACTTAATTTAAAAAAGATTTAATAATTCAATAAACGGTAGCTGTGAAAATGGCAAAAAGAGCTTGCGTCGGTGATTTATTTAGCAAATTGTTTTCAATTAGTCAGATATCGCTTATGGATAATAAATGTATGTATAATTCTTCATTAAGACTAAAGGTTATTGCGTTTAAAAGATCTAAAAGAAGTCGTTCAAATTTGTGTGCATTGAATATGGCATATAATAATTGTTGTTGAATTACAAAAGGTGTCAGTGACATTGTTTAAAAACGTTTTCTATCATACAAATCGTTGAGTAAGCAAATTCGTGTTATTTTCAAATTTTTTGAGTTAATTCATGAATTATGGGTAATACTTGGGGAATTCTTATTATTTAACTGATTTTCATTGTGTGTGAAAAAGTTCAGTTTTCATATTTATCATAATTTCGTGTAAGTTTTGATATAAGTTGCCAGTTACATATCTTATTGTGGATCCTAAACCATATATGAGCGATCGTTTACTTTTTGATGTAGTAAAGTGTAATAATATTTCGTGAATGTGATCATAAATGTTAGATAATTGTTTAAATAATATATAATTACTACTAGAGCTAGTCTGCAAAAACTTAACATAAATAGATTGTAAATTGTTAGTATAAATTTGTAAAATAAAAGTGAGGTAATATTTAAGTAAAAAATAAGTCTTATGATAATAATGCATTAATTTTCCTATACCTAATTATTCTAATAAATACGAAGTGTTTTCTTTAATCGGGTTTACTTGAAGGGCCTGGAATTTCTCCATCAACATCAGGGATGTTATCAGCCAAATTCTTCAAAAGATGTTTTCTTATGGATTTAATTTTTCTAAGGTTGTATTTAAAATTATGCTTTTTATCAAAAGAGGCTTGAATTTTAGTACCATCCTGTGAATAGACGTGTAATTTTTTATATCGTGGTGTCGTTTTTTCAGGAATGTTTCTTGTTTCAGCGAATACAACTTTGTCTGTTAAATCGGGTACGTCTGTCTGTCTGGTCTCATTTCGTTTATCTAATATGCGAGTTTCTTTAAGCTTTTTGTTTTTTCGTAAATAGTATCATAAAAAAGGTAAAACTTCATTTTTTTCTTAGATCATTGTATTCTTGAAAAATGGGCATTTCTAAGTTTATGGCGTGTAAATCTAAATCTTCATAGGGGCCATAAAGAAGAGAAAACGGCGTAATGCCTGTCGTGGAGTGAACTGATTGATTATAAAGCAAAATTGAAGTTATCATTAAATCTTTTATTGTTTCTTTGGGAGATTTTAATCTTAATATAGTTAATTTTTCTTTTAAGGTGCTATGTAATCTCTCGATGGGAGAGGTTGCATTAGGATTATTGACAGTAGTAATATGCAAATGTATTTTAAAAAGGTTACCAAAATTCTTTGAAAGTGCTATTATTAAATTCAAGTCCGGGATCACAAGTGATTTTATTAGGATAATTATGATGACTAAAATAATGTCGTAGTTTACTAATTATTTCTACAGGGTACTTCGTTTCAATTGCATATGCCTGAGCGTATTTACTAAACAAATCTATAATAGTTAAAAATGATTGTTTTTCTACCTTAAAAATATCTATAAAAAATATGATCGAAAGGTCTCCTAGCTAAGAGGGGTCCTTTGAATACGGTATGATAAGGATGTCGTTCGTATTTTACAGCTAAGCAATTTTCACATTTATTTATGTAATCAGAAATAGTACTTTTCATTTTTTCTGTATAATATTTCTTAGACAAATGTTCATACGTTTCATTTATACCAGTGTGATTTTGTTCATGATATTGGATAAGAATATCGGCAAAAGCTTCTGAATTGACAAAAAGAGGAGCATAAGCAGCTTTTTCGAATTTTACGGTTTCGCGTCGAAAAGTTCGTGAATAACTTGCGAAAGATAGGTTCGATTTCTTTGTCATAAAACCATATGCCGTAAACAATACCAGGAGTTTTATAATCTAACAGAGCTTTACGAATTTGTTCTTCTAAATTATTATTTCTACGAAGAGTAATTTCTATTTGCATCTTTTTCTTGTTGAAAAATGTGCGAACATGAGTGTTATATGAATCTCCTAATCAAGAGTTAAATAATTGTAATAATAAAATATATTTTTATTTGAAACCTGGTAGCGTACATACAGGGTGTTCTACAGCAGAGTGTACAGTTTCGATATCGTCTTCTTTATTATCTCTTAGAACTGTTGGTTTGTTTAATTTAGGCCGATTATTTAAAATTTCGTCTAGTTCTTCTGGAGAGAAAATTTCGTTCGGGTCTACTTGTGGTAAGATAGTTAATAAATCGTCATTGTCTTCATTTTCAGTGCGGCCTGACATATCACGTTGCGTCTGATAATATATTAGAGGCATATTTTCGCTATCATTTGAAGAACAATCAGAACGAGTTAAATGTTGAGCATTATTTTCTTTATAATTTGTTCTATTCTCGGGTTTTGCTTGCAATCTTGTCAAAGCGTTAATTTCAACACCGACTAAGGGCGTCAGCTACGTAATTTTCTTTACCTTTTTTATATTTTATGTCAAAATCATATTCCTCTAACCTTAATTTCATCGTGCTAAGCGTTGGTTAGGTTCCTTTGGGAAAATAACCATGTCAAAGGTTTATGGTCAGTCTCAATAATAAATTTTTGTCCAAATAAGTAGGGCCTAAAGTGTTTACAACTTTCAACAATTGAAAATAATTCTTTTTCAATAGTAGCGTAGTTTCTTTCCGCTGTATTTAAAGTTCGCGAGTAAAATGCAATAGGTTTTCCGTTTTGAGAAAGCACAGAACCAATAGCGACGTTGCTAGCATCTGTGGTAAGCGTAAAAGTTTTTGTAAAATCTGGGTATGTTAATATGGGGGCATTGCACAATATTTTCTTACAAAGTTCGAATGCTTCTATATATTCAGGATCTGAAGGATTAATTTTTTCATTTTTTCGTAAACATTTCGTAAATGGTCTTGTTAACTGAGCGAAATTATCAATAAATTTTCTATAAAACCCTAATTAGACCAAGGAAACTTTTAATTTCTTTAATAGTTTTTGGTAACGGAAATTTTTGAAGTGCTTTAATTTTGTCGGGATTCGGACGTATACCTTCCGGGGTAATAACATGGCCTAAAAATGGAACTTATTTTCTACAAAACTCTGATTTATCGAGTTGCACTTTAAGATTGTGTTTTGAAAGTCTTTTCTAATATTAATTTTATATGTAAGATATGCTCGTCGAGACTTTTTGAAAATATTATAACGTCGTCCATGTAAACAAAGCAAAACTTATACAAATACTCTAATAAAACAATGTCCATCATTTTTTGAAAAGTCGCCGGAGCGTTTCTTAATCCAAAGGGAAGTTTTAAATACTCGTAGTGTCCGTTTTCAACTATGTAAACGCGGTTTTTTCTATTGACTCGTTGTCTAACGGAATTTGGTGAAAAACCTTGTGCCAAATCTAACGTTGTGAAATACTGACTTTTTCCGAGATTCTCTAAAAATTTCTTCTATACGTGGTAGCGGGTAATTTATCTTCTATTGTTTTTTCATTAAGTTTTCTAAAATCTATAACCATACGGTATTTCCGAATGCCTGAAGCATCTATTTTTTTCGAACTATCCATACTGGACTGGAATAGGGCGATATAGAAGGTCTAATTATTCCGTCATCTAAAAGTTTTTTTACCTGTTTTTGAATTTCCGTTTTTAAATGATAAGGATATCTAAAATTTTTGACATAAATAAGATCATTATCTTTGGTTCTTATGTGATGAGGTACAGCGTTACATGTGCTTAGTTTTTCATAGGATTATAAAATATGTGATGAAACTGTTTTGCATACTTGTGTGATTTTAAAAACTTCTTCCTGATTCATATGATCGGTACGAATCGCGTTTTCAATTTTAAAAGGTGTAATTTTTAAGGCTGGATATTTTCTAGTTCTACAAATTCTTCAATTGGAGTTACTTTAATAATTCGTTTTTCTATACAAGCATTTATTTCATTAGGTATTATGATTTTTGAATTTTCGACAACACAAATAGATTCTGGAAATATATCTCCGTCTTTTAAAGTTATTTCTGGAAGCAAAGCAAGACCGTTTTTTAAATTTTCAGCCGTTAAAGAGTTAACTTCTTCTAAAAAGGGAATTGAGTGTTCTGAAAATTTTAACAATTTGTTTTTGAAATCTGGAGAGAATTAATTTAGTTAAATCATTAAAACTTAATAGACAATCGTATTTCTTGTGACAGGGATGTACTAGAAATTTTAATGGTTCATAGATATTAAATTCTTGTAAAGCGGAATATTTAAAGCATGCGTACCTTTATGAGTTACATTACACGCTGTTATTTCAAAATTGTAAGGATAAATGTAATTTGAAAAATATTTGTATGCAATTTCTGGATTCATAATGCTAGTCGATGCACCAGAATCTAGTAAAATTTTTATTTTATACTTAGAGGAATAAATATATGGCAATTTAGGGAGAATTTTGAGCATTATTTAAATCTAAGTTATAGTTTCTTCCGAGGCTATGGCTTGAAAATTTTCGTTAACCTCATTGGTGTCTATAGGTTCAGGTACATAATTATTATGAGTAGATGTATTTTGATTAGATGAATTATTAAGTAATTATATTAAGTTTCGATTTTCTTGCGAAGTGCGCATTGTTTGAGTCCTAAAATTATTTGGAATTATTGGATCGTTGATTTATATGCCGATTATCGTTAGGACGGGTGAATTGGTAATTGTTGTTATTCAAAGGAACTATAATTATTACTTTGCGTTGCAAAATGAGGAGTAAAAGAATTTTGATGTCGTGTGTTATTATGAAAAGTTTTGAGGATTATTTCTGTTAACATGAGGGCGTGAATTATTATGTGTATTCGTTTGATGAGAACGTGAATGATTGTTATTGAGAGTTAAAATTATTACGCTGGCGATTTCTATAACGTGTGCGCATAAATCCAAGTATTCGCCTTGTTGTTGCAAATTATCATAAAAATCTACATTGGTTTATACAATCTAATAATGTAGCGGGTTGCAAATGAATAATATAACTTCTATAAGGTTCTCTTAGACCTGCTATAAAAGTATTTTTTGCTTGCTCATCGAACATTGTATTTTTAATATTAACAATATTTTGGTCATCGTTATTTAATTGAACGTTTTCTTTCAGCTTTTGAAGTCTTAGATTTATTTCTCTAGTGCGTAAGATTCAAAATTTTGAAATGGTAATTGAAAACATGCAAGTTAATGATGTTAGAAGTAAATGCTCTGAACGCGTGTCTTTATATCTATTCAATAACAAAGTTTTTAATTCATCATAATTATTTGGTTTATTTAAAATAATTAAATCACGAGCTTCAACCTTTAATTTGTGAAATTACATATTGAAAAAATGATTTTGTTAGATGAGGATCTTGTATATTTAATGAATCTAAAATTCTTTGATTATGCGAGAAAATAAAATAAATCTTTTGAACCTCCCCTATATTCGGGAACAATATGTTTTGCTAAATTAAATCTAACTAAAATATCTGCATGTGTAAGTTCATGCGCCATATTTTCGTTTCTAGTTAAAAGGTGACCGATCACGAAATAAGTTCATCGGTTGACTTTGCACAGTTAAAAAAAATCAAAAAGTACTTAGGAATTAAAGGAAACTCACAATAGCATTTTCTCCTGTTGCTGAAGTCGAAGGGAGTCGATGCCTGTGGGGTGGACAGCTACTGAAGATCTTGAAAGACCACTTGAAGACTGCTTGGACTAGAACTCGTAGATTCCTCCGGGAAGTCGTCAATGTAGCGGATCCTGTTCGCAGCGCCAGTTAAATGTTCAGATTTGGAATCGGTTTTTAAAAAGCGAACAAATACTTCACAAACTTTATTAGTCTAAAGGAAGAGATGTTACAGCTTCAAACGTTAAAACACGAATGTTTTCAGTCTTATAGTATTATCAAAAGGCAATCTTGTGTGTGCCTACCTTTCCCACAGTAATATATATGTCAACGTAATATGAAAGGGATGGTTTACATAGCGTGCTTATCTTACTAAGTGCTAAATGATCAACAGGTCATTAAATTAAATAGTAAACTAAACAATAAATAATTTTAAGTAACGTGTGAAATATCTTAAATGCTAAAAAAGGGCACTCTCTCTAACTAAATAATAAACAACTATAAGTAATGCGCATTATGATAACTTAAATACTAACAAAGGGCAGATTCCATAACTCATATTAGTAACACTAGATACTTTTTAAATTGAATTGAATTTCGGTTAATTTTAATTTACAATTTTATCTAAATTTAATTTAAAATCTTATGAGCTTACCACTGCTAGTAGTTCAGTGCACAAACGACAAACATCGGTTTTGAGCAGAGTTAGGTAGCTTTTTCTTCGCAAGTCAACACCAACACTATGGACAGTGCTGCAATATTTTTAGCAGCTGTCTAGACGTAGACAGTGCACTAGTCACTTCCGTACAGAAATTACGCTTAGCTCTTAGCTATGAGGTTAGGTTAGCTTAGCAATAAAAATAAATAAAAGGAATGGAATAATTTGAATATTTACCTTTAACCTTTACTGACAACTGACATATAGCAATTTTAGCATTAGCAAGTTCGTAGTACTCAGCTGTCGGCTACACTGTTTACAGTTACTAGTTAGTCAATGTTGCCAACGCGTAAGTGGAAAATTATGCGCGCTCTCAACCGCCGAACTGCATAGTTAGTCGAGTTCAATTTGGTGACCCGTTCGCTCACTGGTAACCGTGCGGTCTGCCGTGGTTACAGTCACGGACTCAACCTTAGTCAGCGTTATTGATTGTATCCGTAAGTTTTTGAAGGTATCCGAATACTTTTTGTATCCGGGCCCGCTAAATTGTATTCGAATACTGGATACCCTTTAAAATTTGTGACGGATACGGATACAGGATACTTTTTCCTGGGAGTATTCGAATACAAGCCCTGGATACACAATATGTATCCGGATACTGTATCCATATGCCTAAGTACTCGGATACGACCCAGCTCTGTTGGTAATGTTGTTGGTGGATCAAGGACCTACGAACCCGGTCCGCTCGGGCCTGCGGATCATTCCTGAGGGGCCGTAGGACGTTCGGGTGTCCCTGGTTTCCCGGGGCGGTCAGGGTCATCCCCAACAGCAGCTGGCTGGGGGCCTGGCCAGTGGCGGCGTTCCTCCGATTGTTGAGGGCATGGGTGATCTCGTCCAGGCGCTCATCCCAATGAGCCGGCGGCTGGTCCAGAAGGTGAACCCGGAGTGCCTTCTTCATCTCCTGGTTCCGCCTTTCCACCGGGTTCACGGGATCCCGCAGCCGGATCCGGTGATGGACTAGGGTAGTAGTAGGTTGGCGTAACCGCTCAACAAAGAGGTCTGGAAATTCATTCAGCACCTTTTCATACTGTTGCTTCAGTTCATCAGCTACATTGTCAGCCGTCAGCTCGACGGGCTGAGCGAATATTTCGTCGGCCACGGTTTCGTCCCAGTAAACAGCGGCCCTTGGATGGTGGCCGAAGTATAGATATCTCCGCTGATAGTCTATTGTGGCGTTGTGTAGGGCCAGCCACTCTTGCCTGAGGATAAGATCCTCGGAGAGTCCTTCCATCGTGTAGGCTTCGGCTTCGCTCAGATAACCGCATATATTGATGGTTACGCTGCTAAGCCCTTCGCCGTCTTCTTCCTCGGTAGGTGGCAGATATTTTGGTGCCAGAAACGTTCGGCTGGCGCCGGCATCAATGAGGACCCCCAATTTATGGTCACCCACCATTGCAGGCACCCTGGGTAATGGAACTGCTCTTGCTGTGTTTAGTCTATGTTGGGCCGACTCCGGTACCCCGTCGGAGCGGCCCCCATTCAGTTTTCCGGCGCTGGTAGTGCCGGTAGGCTCCGTCGTACCTACGGCGAAACGTCAGCTGCCGTTGCTGGTGCAGCTGTACGGGACGACAGGCAACACCTGCCTAAAATCCCCCCGAATAACGCGATTTTCCCGCCCATGACCGTCCACCTGTCGTTCATCACCTCCGTAGACCCCGTAGGTACGCCTCCACGGCGAGCGTATGGGTCATCGGAGCTTCGTCCCACACGATCAGGGCGATCGAATCCCGGAAACGAATCGACTCCTCCGACTCCAAGTGCCAGCCCACCGTCGTCTCGGCCGACAGGTTGAGGGGCAACTTGAACGACCTGTGGACCGTCTTTCCCCCGATCAAAAGATTAGCTGCGATGCCAGTCCACGCGCAGCTCACGATTCCCAAATTCAGTTTTGTTATTGACATAATTTATTATGGTGTTGTACAGGTAGGTTTTCCCCGTTCCCCCAGGTCCGTCGATATATACACGATCGTCGGCCACCGCGTCGATGCCGCCGCCGCCGACAGCACCGACGACGTCGCGACCCAGGACATCGTTCAGGTCCTCCGGCACGGCCCTGCCCACGCTTGCGCACACCGCCCTGATCACCCGCAAAAAGTGTCCTTTTTGCTGACGATTTAGTGACGTGGATCGTAGACGTCGCCGATTACGATTTCGCCGTCATCGTCTTCATCGCGGGCGTCACCACCGCCGGCGCCAGCGGGGAACGCTTCCCTGCCGACGACGGCCGCCCCGGCGCCGCCGTCTCCGACTCCAAACGGGCGATCGTCTTCGCCGCCGTCGGCAAGATCCTCGGCCTCGACGGTTATGCCCAGAACGGCGCAGTTCAGCGCCGGCCTGTTACGCGCGAGCACCGCATCGACCTCCGCCATGGCCAACCTCACGACCCGCGCGCGTTCCACGCCCCGTCGCCGTGGAATATGTCTTCGATCATGGCCAACTTGTGATTTCTGAACAATCGCGGCGCTTCAATCAATCTCTCTTCGTCCAGCACGGTAAGGCTCAACGCGAACAGTCTCCGCCACTGACGGGGAAACTTGGTCACGGCAGCCTCCGCCATACATAGATCGTATTCGTCGGCGTTTTCTAAAAGGCTTCGTGCGCCGCATGCTTCGCGAAAGGTCCCATACGCGACCCCTCCGAAGGTTTTCAAATCCTCGTAAGACGTGGCTCCCCGGACGTTTCGCAGCAACACGCGCAAATAATGTAGATCCGCGTTCCCCAGCCCCGGTGTCACTTCAGCGACACAACCCAACATCTTACTGACTTGCCGGCGAGCAACTCAGACGGCGTTCCGGTTGTCCCACGTGTAGTGTTCAGGAATGTCGGAGTACCTTAATCGCCGCGCCGCCGCGTCGTCCCTGTTTAGGTCGAACCACGCCTCCAACTTGGATTGTTTTCCGAGGCGCCCCATCAGATCCTCGATCTCGCCGTCCTGCTCGAAGACGACGGTGCCTTTGCCGGGCAGATTCACCGGCAGCACCATGACGGCATGAGACCTGTCGTGCATCTTGAACTCCAGCAAACGCCACGCCGCCTCCAACGAACCGACGTATCGACAATCCAAATAGTTGGCGATCTCGTCGATCTCGAAAACCCTTCTCCACAGCGCCCCACGTAATCGCCCCGATCGGCACCCCGCCTCCCCGCCTCGTGGAATGCCGCGTTGTTGAAACTCCACTACGTAATGATAATTTTTCACCCTCCCGTATATCTGTTTGTGAACGATGTCGTCCAAAAATTTCAAAAATTTCGCGTGAAAAACGCGGCAAACCGATTCCGGCCTATTTTCATATTTTTGTCTATATCCCAAATTGTCTTTGATTTCGGGCCAGTTCGGGTTGCAGGTGAACGTTATGAATATATCCGGTTTCCCGTGCCTCATCGTCACAGTCATCGCGTCCAGGTACTGCCGGTGCATCTTCCTGGCGCTCCCGTAGAACGTTGTCGGCAAAACAATCGCGCGGCCCACGCTCCCCGCATCCGGTGCTACGTTCTCACCTGCGGCCACCGCGGCCGCCCTCACGCGGTCGAGCACTCGCCGCGCGGCCAACCTGAACTTCTGCTGACTATCGCGCAGATAACACAGATAATCAGCTTCCACGCACACCCAGGCGTCCACCAGATACTGTTGGAACAACTTGCCCCCGTTGTGCAAGAGGGAAAAGTCGTCGCGGCATTGGATCCGGTACCGATAGAACTCCCGCATCGTTATTTTGTGGCCGTTGTGTCGCATCCCCGTCGAGTATGCGTCCTCCCCGCACGGAAACAGCAAAGGATACACCATGGGATCCGCCAACGGGTTGAGGTTCTTTAACTCATGCTCTTTAACTCAAGTTTTCTTGTTGGTAAGTCGTTAATTATTCTGACGTCATTTAAAATAGATATTTTTATATTGGCTTTCTTAAATATATTTGATAAATTAATTATTTCTTTAATAATATTCGCGGATTGTTTATTGTTAATATTATTAATTGTCATATATCATTTTGTGTACACAATACGAAACAGTCTTGCAACGACGCGCGTAGCTTAGACGTTGAGCAAGATTCCGAGCCTTTAATATTCGCAGTACTGCTCCATAAATAATGTTATCATTACAAAAGCCAAATTTATTTCCACTATTAATTAACTTATTATATTCGTCAATATTGACTGGTCTTAATTCTGTCGCATTTTTGGGTTTTTTTCAGAATTTCAACAAGACCGGGGTGATCAGGCCTGGCCACGTTGTCTGAAATAATGTCATTTTGTTTGTTAGAAATATTTTTTGTTGTTTTCTAAGTTGCGCTCTGATGAGTGCATTTAATGTAGCTTCAATTTTGTTAGACATACATATCACGTAAATCGCTTACTGGACTTTCTATACGTGACAGTACATGTGCTACAACAATTGTCTTACCTGGTACGTATTTTATAGTGAATCTAATATGAGCCTAAATTTGATTAGTCTACTAGATGGATTCGTCAATCCAAATAGATAAACTAATGGACGATGGTCCGTTTCTATTATAAAATTGTTGCGCATACTACACTTAAAAGTTCACGTTCAATGGTACAATAATTCCTTTCCGCTTTGTTTAATGTTTAATCGAATAAGATCGTTAGAATTGTTATAAATAGATTTCATGCGAATTTGAAATCGGTGGGGGATGCATACATTTAGGACAAAATTTATAATAAAGGTTTGCTAGCAGCATTTAACGAAGGTTCATATATTTCAATGCCTGCAATTAATTTATGTACTGCTTCAGGTGTGCCATTTAATGTTGGCAATAAGCTTGTCGCCGTTTTAAAATTGAATTGTTCAGACATATTGCTAGACTTGTCTAACGGATTTATATGACCAACGTCAGCACCAATTCCTAAATTACTTTCTAATATGTCCTTGCTGCCTTATTTCTATTAATTCTTTACATTCATTAAATTTTAAATTTATACGATCTATTAAATTCGTAATTAAATCTACTACTTCACTTTTAACTTGTTTCTCTTTTACGTTTCTTTGAAATTGTTCAACTAAATCACTATAATAATTTTTAAACGCTTTTAGTTCATTCGACTTATGTGTAGTAACCTCTACGTCCTGGCGTCGCTCTGCGTTGTCCTGCTTCAGGTTGCTCGGGAACGTTCGTAGTCGATTATTCAAATCTTCAAAAGAACCAGCATCGGACATCACCAGTTGCACTTAAATTTATTTTTCTTCACAACTTATATAGTTTTTTTGGAACGCGGCACAGTATTTTACTTTATTTAATTTAATTTAAATGTCCTCGAGTTGTGTCGACTGGGACCGTTTTAAATTATTAATATTTATCTCTTCCTGCACTACTGATCGGATTCTTTTTTTGTAGCCATTTTACTCCAAAAATGATGAGAATTATTCCCAAAATCACTAGCAGGAAGACAAGCATCTATTCTGTTCTGCTTAATTCGGTCGAAGTTTGGTACGTTGCTGCTGCGTTATTATTTCTTGATCCGGCTGCTTCTACAATAATTTCTTCTGTTTTCTGTTCACTTTATTTATTGCCCATTTTTTCCTTCTTCTTAAAATTCTTGTAAAATTCTTGTACGTAGAATCTTCTTTAAGTTCTTTTAGGCAGGATCGCCATGTAATGTTTAGAGTTTGGGTGAAATTAAAGACTTCTTAATTTCACAAGGGACTGTATTATCCGACTGGTGGTGTTCTAAAGACGTTACATTTTAGACTTTTTTTACTAACAATTTTATATAAACTAACTCTTGTCTTTTATTGTTGTGATCCGCAATTTCATAGCCATCACGCGTGCCCATATTTGGTAATGAAATAAAATGGCTTGGTGGCTGAACTTGAAGTTGCTATTCCAGCATTATTCGCAGAATAGCGAAGACAGAATTACGTTAGTACGGAAAAATGTAAACTAACAGGAAATGCTATGAAATTTGTCCTATTTTAGGACTCTAAGTCATAAACCGCTTGGAAAATTAAACTTCTTAAAATTGCATCGTGCCTTGTGTGTGATTGGTAGTAGATCACCCGGAACATGGCTTGTTTTTATCGATGCATATCGGAAAACAAAATTGTTTTTTTGGGGTGCCAAAGTAGGCAAAGAATTGGGGTTACTTTGGCAGTGTTTTAAAATCGCATTTGTGCTAATGTAGGCGGTGTATTAAGCCTTCTTTGGCACTAAAAATGATAAACCGATGGCTTACATGAAAGTAGCTTTGAGTTTGGTCATTCTATCTATCCTATTTCTGAAGTTATTAATTATTAAAGTTATAATGCAAACTTAAGAAATCTCTAATTTATTTCATCAAAGTGAAAGTTCAACTAAAAATTTATTCTGATAAATAACATATTATTCAACAAGTGTAAAGACAATCCAAAAAAATAACTAAAAATTATTATTTAAAACTTAATTCCCTTTTATAACGAAAAATCCATGTCGTCCACAGAATCATCGCTGTCAAAATCTTGGTTTCCACAGCTGAAACAAACATAATACGGGTCGTCACTCGCTTCGTTGCAAATCCCACAAATCCATTTTTTTGCATTTACTACAACGAATCCAATCAGGGCCTGTGTAGGTTTTCCATTTCCTATAGCAATTTGCACATAAGTCATTTGTAGTTTTAACTATTCGTTTGGCTTGTTTTCTTGTTGCTATTATTTTTTGTAGAAGTTGACACTTTAGTGGAAAGTGGAACGTCATCACTATCTTTGTCATTGTTGCTAATAATTAATTTCTGGATCCCTGAAGGGCCAGCAACTGGTTCTTCTATCTGTGACTGTTCGCTAGATGGTTCTTTCTGGTTAGAGACATCAAACTTAATTTGTTTACCAGGGTCTATTTTCTTTCCACGTTTCCTAGTGGCTTTTCTTTATTTGAACCGCGTAGATCTTTAAGCAATTCAATTAAGCTTTCACTCATCATCTTCTGGGCATTTTCATTTGCACTTTCTGGAGGATCGTCTGGAATTATTTTAAGAACTTCCTGAGGATCAAAAGGACATAGTCCTGTTGCTCTAAACCCAGATTTTAAATTTTTTCAGACATTTTCACTTATTCCAATCCACAATCTATTTAAGAGATTAGAAAAATATTCTTTTGGAATGGAGGCACTAGATTTTGTTTCACTGCGCCATTTGTCCAGAATCTCACGCCATTTTTTTTCATTGGTGCAAATACTGCAACATCCAATGGCTGCATGAGATGGGTGCTGTTTGGGGGTAACGCTGTCATATAGATGTTATTCTCCTCACAACCTTCGATTACAGTAGGTGAAAAATGGGAAGCTAAATTGTCCCCAACAACAATTTTTTTGCCAGGATTATCAATTTCTTTTATTTTAGGTAACAGAATTTCGAAGAACCACTTTTCAAATTGGTCCATATCGAACCAGCCACTAAGTGTGTGGCTATAAACCGTTCCAGGAGGCCCTCCTTGTGTCCAGCCTGCGTATAAATTGGCTGCCTTATAAACGACCATGGGGGGGGGGGGGGTAAGAATCTCCTACAGCGTTTCCACATGCCATAATGCTAATCGAAATTTTGGAATGTTGCTGAACCCCCTCCACGCGTTTGGTTCCCCTTGGAACCACGACCTTCTTGGCACCAGGATCATCCTGAACGTTAGTCTCGTCATAATTAAAAATCAAACAAGGGTCAATATCTTGTAAAACATCTTTAATGTTATCAAAAAATTCGCGAATTTGATTTGGTCCGACCGCTGCGCGCGTTCGTTTTATGTTCGCTGCCAAACGAACAGCCAGATTGTTCCGGATAATGAAGTTTTCCAAAAATCATATCCAGGAACATTCTCTTTAAATTCCTTAACATTACGACCTTTCCTTTGTAAGTATTTGTGGAGCAATTCACGGATATCGGTCATTAATGTCTTTGTGAGTAACCGTTCCTCTTCGGGGGTGAACACTGTTGGGTATCCTGGGGGGCGGTTATGTTCACCCTTCAACTTATTTTGAAGGGTCCCCGTGAAATTTTGTACTGCTAGTGTCGCGTGGGAATTTCGCCAACGTCTTAATAAATTGTTTGAGAATTTCAGTATTTCGTATTGTAGTTTGTCAATATAACTTTTGGTCCATTGTTTACCATCTATTTTTTTTTAATAAAATCCAGAAGACATTTCCTTAACACTTAACACTTGTATATTTTAGCGGTTCTTTTGTCCGCAAAAGTTGAAGCAACATGTTCGTTATTGTCACATCCATTTGGCTTGGACCTGGGACAAAGAACACCTTGTAGAACATCGATAGGAACAGATAGGTACAAAAGCTTGCAACAGACAAATTAATGAGATTGTACTCTAAAAGTATGTGCCTAGGTTACTGTGTTAATTTATGTTAAAACTGAATATTTCTGTTACAATTTATTTTTTCAATGTTATTAACGTATATCCTTAATTATAAATCATGTTCATCTAAAAAGAAACATTTCAATACACTGCATATTTATTACATACCTAGGAGTTTGGCCCTCCATTTTATTATGTAACTAAAATTTTGTTATTCGAATTGTGAATAAAATGCACACTAATTATACGCACTTCCACAAACTATACATATAACCGCACCGGCCAAGGGCTAGTTTTAAACTAACTTAGTGTTCGTACTTCTATCTGTGTTCGTTTAGTATTCGTTAACTTAGTGTTCGTAACTTAATCTTTATAACGATCGTCGATTTATTGTTCCTGGAAGTATTTACAATGGTCCTATATAGTAATTACGTATCGGTCCTTAATACTTGGAAATTGACATTTTGGATGCCTATTTGGGTTTATTGAAACACGTACGTACCACAAGGTCGATTTACACTGCAAAATAATTGCGTTCAGGCAGTGTGAACTTACTTAATTAACTCGACTAATCGCGTTTTTCACAACTTCGTTGATTTAAGCCCTAGAGCATAAGTAGTCAGCCAAATACACTTTGAATGACTTAGATTCTTCTACACATAGCTGCAGAACGATAAATTATGCCTGTTGACGACATAAACTCATTTTCACCAAATATTGACTTAACCCTTTTTACGCGTGCTGCGTTATTATATTACTTATTAATCTTTAATACTTTCCTCATAAGTTAGGAAATGGAGATGTCTACTGAATTTATAATTAATTGAGTTAATGAATCTAATTTGAATTTTTCTATCCTTTCAATATATTTAATATAAAATGGATTCCATATCACACATGCGTAATCAAGATGGCTACGAACCAAAGAGTTATATAATATTAGTGAAAGATTTAGTAACTCTCATTATAAATCCCAAAATTTTGTAAGCCTTCCTACAAATAGCTTCTATGTGGAGATCAAACATCAATTTGGAATCTAATGTGGTACCCAAATCTTTGACTGAATCAACTTTTTTTTAGTAGCGACCCATTTACGGGAAGTCTTGAAAATGTTATATAGTTGCATTTATCAATGTTCAAGAACAGCTTGTTCATTCTACAGTAATTATGAAAACGTGTAATATCATCTTGAAATTTAGTACAATCAGAAATACTGCATACTCTTTTATACAACTTTAGATCATCTGCGTATAAACAATATTCAGAATACATGAAACGATCACCAATATCATATAAAAATAGTGAAAATAACAGAGGGCCCAAATGTGATCCTTGAGGAACACCGGACGAAATTTTATAAACGATGACGAACAATTGTTTATTTTTACACACTGAGATCTATTTAATATATACGATGTAATCCATCTTAGTAAGTTCCCGTGTATACCGATATTTTCCAACTTAACTAAAAGAGTATTATGAAAGATTTTATCAAATGCTTTAGAAAAATCGGTATACACGGCATCCACTTGTTCTTTGTTATACATTCCATCAGTGATCGATTGTACAATATGCATTAAATTTGTTACTACAGAGCGACTCCGGAAAAAAACATGCTGATGTTCACTTATTAGTTCCTTATCATTATTATACTCGTATGTATCTTCAGTCGTCGTTTTTAGCGATAAATTGGTGAATAGGATATATTGCTTCGCTAGTAACTAGCGATGTTATGAAAAAGTACCTCTAAAATCTGAAATTCCACCACCCTGAAAACAGTAATATGCTGAAGTGGATTTAGCGTTACCCATCCTGGACCACGTGGAGGTACCACTTATCCAGGTCTGAAGATACATATCATCAACATCATTCAAGGACAAGAGGCTATCGGTTAGTGTTTGAAGGCTTCGTTTTGCATCAATTAAAGACATAAACTGAAAAGTCTATTGTTTTACAATATTTAGGTCCATTGTGCTGTTGAGTCTTAGTTTTTGGTTTGGGGGTTTGAAGTTTTTAGGGATTTTGATGTTCGAGAGTTCAGTTAAAAGGGCTATCAAGTTTAAAAATTCAGGTCAAGTGTGCTGTTGAGTTTGACTCGTGTTCTTTTTGAGTTTTTGGGGGTTTTTGAGGTTAGTTTAAGATGCTAGGAGTTTGAAAATTTGGATTCGGAGATTTTGAGATGCAAGAGTTCAGTTGAAGGGGCTATCCAGTTTAAAAATTCAAGTCAAGTGTGCTATTCAATTTATGAACTCGATTTTTTAAGTTTTTGAGCGTTTTTTGAGGTTAGGTTAGCTAATCAAGCAAAAGTAAGCCCGAATTCGTAATCAGCGACCCAAAAAACATATAGTAGGGCATAGTGTAGTATTCCGCACATGAAAAACATTTTTTGTGGTCCTGTGTTATATTTAGGTCTGTTTTCACATCAGTAAGAAACTATCAGCAAACTGTCAAAAGTAGCCACCAAATTAATTAATTCAATTCTTTGTGTCACAGATAAATGTGCCATATTAAAATTGGAATTTTTATAAATACTAACACGTTACATTAACTTTTCGCACAATTAAATGACAAATCTTCTGATTAACTGACAGTAAAAACCATGGATACGTCAAAAAACTTAATCTGATAATTTTTTTGCTTAGCAACGTACTCTTGCTATGTTTTATTTGTGTTCAGTTTTTTGAGAAATTATCAGCAAACAGTAAGAAACTATCAGCAAACTGTCAAAAGTAGCCACCATATTAATTAATTCAATTCTTTGTGTCACAGTTAAATGTGCCATATTAAAATTGGAATTTTTATAAATACTTTGCATTAACTTTTCCCACAATTAAATGACAAATCTTCTGATTAACTGACAGTAAAAACGATGGATACGTCAAAAAACTTACTCTGATAATTTTTTGCTTAGCAACATACTCTTGCTATGTTTTATTTGTGTTCAGTTTTTTCAGAAATTTTCATTTATTTATTGTGAAAAAATATATTTTTCATTTTGTAACATTTTTTTTGTAACATATTTGTGTCATTTACTCAAAAAATTTTGTTATATAAGGTGACAACATTTTTATACCGTTAAATCGAGAATGATAGGGTCTCTCAAACTAAATTAAAAAAATGGGGGGTTGCCATTTGAAAAATAAGTTGGTGACGTCATTACTCAAAAACAAATGACATCTGAAAATAGACGTTCCTTCGAAAATGTGTGTTTTTGAGGGAAAAACAAAATCGACCTGAGGATTTTTTCCAAAAATGTTTTGTTTCACATTTACTGAATTTATAAGTATATAGTACTGTAAGTAGTAGATATGAATAAATATCACACGGGAACGTATTATGAATATAATCTAACTTCAATATCTATGTTGATGCAATTTGAAAAATAAATGCAGTGTTAATATTTGAAATATTAAAGTTTATTTGATTAACAAATAGTTCTAATGCGACAAATAAATTAGCAATTTAAAATAAAATATTTAATTTGTAAATAAACATTACTTAAAATTATAAAATAATAAAATAAATTAAATTAAATATATTATGTAATAACAAAATTAATATTATGTCGGTATATACAGTCTTATAATATAATAAATCTTTTTTTCTAATTAATTTAAAATAAGGTATAAAAATATGGAATACAAAATATAAATAAAATTTATAAAAATGTTGAAATACAACGTAATAATATCCAATAGTAAATAAATATAAATAAACAGTCAATAGAGGTAACAATGAACAATATTTTATTTGATAGGTCTCTTTGGTAACGTTAAAATAAAGTTTGATTACAGTTCAAAAATATTTTTTTGTTTTGCATTTTCGCCCTTCAAGCGACTTTTTCTTTCAGATATTAATTGACCAGCCTTTGAAAATACCCTCTCGGATGGTACAGAAGTCGCTACTATACTTAAATATTTTTGTGCCAACTCTGATAAATGGGGGTATATATTTTTTTCTGGACTTCCACCACTCGAGAGGATTTTCTTTTCGACTCATCAAATCTTCTGCCAAATAAGATTTAACTTCGACAATTGCCAAAGCTTGTGGATTTTTTTTCCTTATGGGACTTTCTTAATTTGTCAAAGTCTGCCCATATTAAATCCTCCTCAGTATCCTCTTGCACATCTGATGGACTTTTGTTATCACTTTGTGTATCAGAAGCTTGTCTCTGATTTTTTATTTATTAAATGTGCTACGTCTTTCTCTAATTTTTTCTTCGGCCATACTGATGGCACTTTATGAGGTAAAAGCTTTGGTTTTAAATCGTGGATCCAAGAGTGTACAACGAGACATAAAAAAATTGGTCTCAATAACAGATTTTTTTTTTTAAATTTCATTTAAATAATGATCCGATAATAATTCGCCTGCTGCAGTAACTATTGAACCCCTGATTTTAGTAATTGCCGATTTTAAACCTTTTATAATAATAATTAATTTTGACAACGTGACATGTTTTTCGGCACTCGTTTCAGATGTTATCTGTTCAAATGGTTTTAATATTGCACAGATTTCTTTTAAAACATTCCACTCTTCCTGATACAAAGAATCTACTTTGCTGTGCAATAACCTAAAGTTGCAGTTAGAGGTTTTTCAAGTTTTAACAGTCTTTCAAACATATAATATGTGGAATTCCATCTTGTAATTACATCATTTTTTAATTTTAGAGGAATTGTACTGACATCAAATTGATTTTGAACAGAAAAAAAATTATTATTCGCTTTAGTACTTCTATGGAAATATTCTACTATAGACTTTACTTTTTTTCTCAGGGGAATAAGTTCAGGAAGATTAAGACCACTCTGTATAATTAAATTAATGGAAAATGCAACCAATATGCCTCCAATCAGTTAATCTTATTGCACTAACTATATTCGCGCCATTGTCTGTTGTTACAGTTAATACTTTTTCAGTAATGTTCCACTCGTTGGCAACTCTGTATGTCATCGCGTAAATTTTGGGATGTGTGACTGGGGTCATATGTTGAACATTCTAATAAACAAGAGTGCAACACCCAGTCATTTGCAATGAAATGTGCTGTATATGCGATATAGCTAGTATTGTTAATTGCCGTCCATGCATCTGTTGTCAGAGATATTGACATATTTTTTGACAAAAGTGTTTTTTACAGAAGGTAATAGAAAGTACATGTTGTAAAATGTACTAGGTATATTGTATGAAGCTTCAAGGCCTGTAATTAGTTTTTAGAAGCCTCTGTCTTGAACAACTGATAAAGGTTGCAAGTCTTTAACTATCATATTAAGTATTAAGCCATTGATTTTTTCTTGTTTTTGTAAAGATATAGGTCGAATAATGTGACTCACTAATGATGACTGTATTTTTCTTTTTGTGGGAGGTAACACTGAATCTATGCTACTTGTGGACGCTTTATTCATTTCGTCCGTTAATGATGTAGATGGTATTGTTGTAGAAGTTGAAGGACCCGCTTCTGTAAAATGTATCCGTATATAAAAATAATGAAAGAATTAAATGAGCAAACGTTCGAAACAATACCTTCTGTACGTGTTTTCTTAGAAGATGAATCCACACTAGACATTACTAGTTCTTTCTGGATATAAGTATGGTGTTTTGTATGTAAATGCTTGCTTAGATTTGATGTAGAACCTCCTTTATAAGAATAAATAACACCACATACACCCTAGGAAATTGCACCTTTACATATTGGCGATACATGTGTAGAAGAGAATAAGTTAGAAGACACCAGTAAGGACAGACAAAGACAGTTAGATGCACCAGTGTTTCACGCTTGTGTACATATTAGAAACGTATGATGTAAAATGTTACCTGCGCGTAATAGAAACTGGAGTGTGGAGTGGAGAGACACCGCCCATCACCTACTGAATTTGAGTGAGTGCGACTCAATACTTTTTCGCAGCTATGAGGGTGTACATCGACTTAGCTGTATGAAACGAAATTCTTACGTAATTCTGACTTACAATTATCCCATACACATAAAATAAGTGTACGAACATAATTGTATTTATTTTCAAATTTTTGTATTCCTTAACTATCTGCAAGAAAATAGAATTGAAGTTCTATAAAAAAATATATATATATATATAAACCAACCCGGTTATAAGTCGAAAGAAAGAAAAAATGCCTATTGAATAAGTGTAGTAACGAGTAACGAGTATTCATGTAACGAATTGATACTTTTTTGACATCTCTAGTACCAAAAATTGAATTATAAAGTTAACACTTTCAACGCGGCGCGCCCTTGTTAGCCGTGCGGCGTTGGAGTGGGGGGAGAGACTGGCCGCCGAGCGTGGCTCAGCGAAAACTGAACTCGGGCGTTCAAAATCGATCGCGCCGGAAAATTTTTTCATTTTCTCGGCTTCTATGGTCCGATCGAGACGATTTTTTTTAAATCGGGGTATCTCGTCAAAAAAATGATAATGGCGAGATCTATTTCGAGGTAACTTGTAAATTAGACATCGCAAAATGTTTTTTTTTCCTTTTTTTGTTAAAAATTGAATAATTTTAGATGTTGTGTCACATCCTGTAAACGCATGAATAAATACTATATTTTCCCCCAAATTTTCATATTTAAAACTATTACAGCTGTACATTCTTGATGTGACATTCCCTCTTCCGGGTTTATAAAAGTAAATATTCGAAGATTGATTAAGGATTACAAGCAAATCTATATATTCACCGATAATAATGACATTGCCATACTTCGATTCGTCTATCGCTGTGTTAATAATTAACCTTTCAGTGGGCGCATCCATTTTTAACACATTATAAGGCGCGCCCGGTGCCACAGACCAGGTGCCTCAAAAATCACTGAAATAAAAATATGATAGAAATTTTTGCAAATTTTGATTATTTGGTTACCGGTGATCATAATAATAACGATTTCGAAGTTTTCATTTCTATTATGGACATTTTATTAATTATCCAAACGAGTGATTTACTTTTTTGACATATTTTATTATTCGATGAATAAAACATAAATGAAACAAAAAACTAACATAACTATTCCAACACTTTAATTAGACCCTAAAACGAGTATTTTTGTAATTAAAACAATAAAATAGCCACTTACAAAAGAGCATGCAACATTTAAAAATGAGTAGAATTTTATCTCGAATTTTCAACCCCCTAACACAAATCTTTTCACAATTTCGCAGAAATGTTTTGTTTTTCTGTTCTTTCTCCAACCTCAAACCATACAGCGACCTCGATTTCTTGGATTTTCAATTGGTTCTGGACCTAGACCACATAACTCCCTAATTCTTAGTTTAATTGTTTTAGGGATATTTGACAACATAGCGCGTTTTTTTTTGGTGGTCATACATAAGTAAGAATGAGAGTTTTACAAGAAATTCCCTTCTAGTTATCGAGGAAAGTGGATTATTTGAATTGTATATCACAAAGGAATTTATTCCTGCAACATTCAATATACTATAAAACACGACCATAGGCCATCTTCTTGTACAACGTGCAGTGTTATATTGTGCACATAATTTGTCCATGACGTCTACCCCACCTTTTGTTTCATTGTATGTATGGATCATTTCAGGTTTATTCGTAAGGTTATTTAGGTCATCACCCTTATGCGCAGTGGATATCAATAAAACAATTTAATATGTTTTTTGGTATATATGAGGCTAAAGTTGTGCCCTGCCCAATACCAAACATGCTGGAACCGATAGGGCGGCCGTTAATTTGCGACATTTCAAATGGAATACATCTTTTGTTTTTTCGAATTGTTCCAACTAACGGCAGTCCTTTATTTCTCAGGGACTCTGCAATGTCCATGCTAGTAAACCAGTTGTCCGTCGTGACATTTCTATTGGAATTATACAGTGCGGGCCAAAAGTCCGCCCCCCTCCCTATTATTTTTTGAACTAATTGTCGGATTCACTTGAAACTTGGTGTGGTTACATAAGGCATAAAATGCTATCTCATGGAGTAACTCTTAGACAATATACCCTTAAAACAGGGGGGGGTGCAAAGGGGGAAAAATCTTAAATTGGAAGGGGTGGCATGAGGCACCTCATTTGAAAGGGATTTTTTATTTCTTTATCATATTCTGTAATCTTAATTATATTACAATGTTCTTATTTCTATTCTACTCTCTAATTTAATTAATTAACTTATTCCTAAGCATATATCCTATTTACCGTCCTAATTAAACCTCCCCCTTATTTATTTCCTATCGCTGCCCAGTGCTCGAGTCCTGAATGAATGAAAGAGAAAAGTGGGCGGGAAAACCCATGCACTTAGGCCGCCTGACCGGCCCATTGTGCACCCATATTCCATGAGTATTCACCCAGGTATGCCGACCTCTCTCGCAAAGGCGCATATTTTCCTGGGGTGAATACTCTTAACATCCTCTGGGTTCAGAACACAGCTCCCAAAGTGCCGTTCTCTGACCCTTGCAATTGCAGGGCATTCTGTGAGGATGTGAGATGCAGTCTGCTCATCCTTCAAGCACCATCCACATGCAGGATCATCTATGACCCTTATCATGTCGAGGTGCCTTTTAAGGTGACAGTGGCCTGTAAGGAGTCCTGTCACCGTTCTAATGGCTCTTCGGTTCATATCTAGGAGACTTGAGTTAATTTGAACGAAGGCCCAATAATATGGGTCTTCGCCTGCCTCATACCCGGGGCTTCTTGCCATGACTTTTCGAACTCCTTATTTAGGAGCTCTTTCATGGTTGAAACCCCCATTGAATAGGGGACCCCTAATACAGGTTCAGGTCCTATGGGGTACCCTATTGATCCTACTCTGGCCAGTCTGTCGGCCTCCTCATTTCCCGGGACACCTGAGTGTCCCGGTACCCATGTGAGTATCACTCTATTGCAACTGGCCAGATCATTTAGAATCTTTTTATAGTTAAGGACGAGTCGCGATTTGACCTTGCTGGATTCAATAGCCATCAAGGCCGCTTGACTGTCCGTGCATATTTGAATCGTTCTCCTTTTTGGAGCCGTTTTTAGGATTCCCATCCCGCATGCTAGGATAGCATATATTTCCGCTGGAAAACGCTAGCATATGACCCGAGGGCAAAAGATAATTTTGTCCTCGTGGTTTTGCCATATACTCCCGCTCCGGCCTTATCGCCAATTTTGGAGCCGTCTGTAAACCAGCTAATTCCATTTTGGCATGTAGTATTGTTTATATTATCCCAGTCATCCCTACTAGGGATATGGATCCCTAGTTTTGGACTGGGACAAATGGTAGGCTCCACATTGTCCTGTAACATAAGGAGTACTGGACAGTTTTTGGTAGCCTTGTGGCGTGGCCAGTGGTTTGTGCCTCGCCTATCCAATGGCCAAGTCCGGTCAGTCTGTAAGCCGACCTCATGGCCTCATGTTCAATCACCAAGTGCAAAGGAGGCAGCCCCGTGAGGGCTCCCTCTATGGTGCCCTACTTGGGGCTGTCCTCATTGCACCAGTGATGCCTAGACTAGACAAGCTAGTCTTTGAACTATCAAAGTTATCTTGAAAAGTTGCTTTCTAGCCTTATCCGTTCTTGTTCCTGGCCACCAAACGATGGCACCATAGGTAATAACGGGGCGAACTATGGCCGTGTACATCCAGTGAAAGATTCTCGACCTTAGTCCCCATGTACACCCGAAGGCTCTTCTACACGCCCATATGGCTGAGGTAGCCTTCTTGGTGGGATTTGCAATATGCTCGTTCCGGTTCAACTTGGTCTATTGTGACTCCAAGGCACTTAGATGAGCTGTTGTATGGGATGACCTTTCCCGCCAGGGTAATCTCTGGCAGAGGCCCCAACTTACGCTTCCTGGTGAAAGTAACCAGGTCAGCCTTTTCGGGGTTAACTCTTAACCCTTCTTCCAGACACCACCTTTCGACCTCTTGGAGGGCCTCTGCCAGAAGCCCGCTAAGAACATCCATTTTGTGGTCCTGTAATAAAATGACGAGATCGTCCGCATAAGCTTGGGCATAGAAGCCCGACCGGTTCAACATTTGCAGGAGGCTGTCCACTACGAGGCACCACAGAAGAGGTGATAGTACACCCCCTGGGGACAACCTCGCGATACAACCGCCTCCGCTGTATCACAAGCCAGTCTTGCAATGACCTTGCGCTGGGAGAGCATCGAGCCGACCCACCGCACTCTTGATGGCTCGGTGCAAAAGGACAATTTGCCCCTTTTGCAAAAGGACCGGAAATATGCCGTCCTCACCAGGGCTTTTAAAAGGCATGAAAGACTGGATAGCCCATCTTAGCCTTTCGTACGTGACAACTTTGGAGGACGTCCTGTAGTCCACTGTCATTGGACCACTACTGTCATCCTCTGTTGCCATTGTCCCGGTAGATCCCGGGAAATGAACTGAGAGCAAGTGTTGGAGCGTTTCTCCAGCCGAAGATGTGAATCCTCCGTCAGGGAGAGACACTGCGCCCAACTTTGCTCCCGGATCTTTGGTTAGTACCTTGCTCAGCCTGGCTGCTGAGGGCAGTTGGATGATGTCCTCACAGCTGGCCCGCCAGGTATCACTAATCGAATCACGAATGACCTTTTTATATTCCCTCTGGGCGGATTTGTAATCCTCCCAGTGGTTGGGATTTTTTTGTCCGTTTGGCTCTATTAAAAAGCTTACGAACCTTCCTCCTGTGAGATTCGACATGGGAATTCCACCAGGGTGTTTTGCTCGAACTAGTCCTTTGTTTTAAAGGACAGTTGGCTTCAAACGATTCGACGATGGCTGAGTTGAGGCGGTTTAGCACTACCTCAACGTCTGCTTCGCTTTCGAGTCTGCCTCGTGCTCGAGTCCTATCCGTTGTCGTACGAGTCGCGGATGACTCTCCGCATGAGTCTCCGCAAAAGTGTTCCAGTCCAAAATGTCCCTTTCCCTATCCCTTATTGTCGGCGGAAATTGCTTATTTCTTTGTTGTAACCCTTCCCTTATCCTGTTCCTCGCATTTGTTCTCCCTTCTGTATTACACTCCATCTCTATGTGATTCGCGTCTTCTATGTGTAGTCCACATTCGCATTCGCTATTCTCCATCCCTAAATTAAATCTGCGTAGATATTCCTTCATGTTGCAATGTCCAGTTATTAATTGTGTCCCCTTAAATGTTAACGGTATCCTTTGTTTCCCTACCGTTGGAAACATTATTTTGTCCCATACCTCTTGCCATTCCCTTATTTTTTCTTTTTCTTTGTCTTGTCTTAAGTCTTTTTTCGTTCTGTATACTTTCTCAGTCCTGTCTTGGTTGATGTCCCATCGTCTTCCATTCTCACATTCATTCATCCACTCATTCAAAATCTCCCTCCTCTCCCATTTAATCTTTACCTTCACCCCTCTATTGTCCAGTTCCTTTAGTACTCCCCATATTTCCCATACGTCCCTATACCTTGTTTTTTCATTGCCTATAATTTCCCAGTTCCCTCTATTGTCCGTAATAATTAAATAATTCCCTGGTCCCTCCTCTTGTGTAATCCTTCTTATTTCTTCCAGTTCCTTTTTTTATCGCTAACAACTCCCCTCTATGTATCCCTGATTCCAGTGTTACGCCCCATACTTTAGCTGCGATATCTCCCCTTCCCATAAACCCTACCTTGATTCTCCCTTCCCCAATCCTTCCGCTCGCATCCACAACCGTCTTTATTACCTCATTGTCTCCGTCTGTATAAGTGTCGGTTCTTTTCTCCACCTCCATTAGAAAGCCCATATATCTTACAATACGATGGTACCAAATTTCATAGCATTTCCTTTAAAAAAGTAATGAAAGAAAAATGAAAATGCACTTTTTTCAGTTTTCAGCCGATATTTCAGGAACTACGTAAAATATCTCATAATTCTTTTCAGAAAAGCGCCTAAAAGGCATAAGAATGTGCAACTTCCTCCTAATTTAAGCTATCCTGTACATATTACCGTTTCCGAGATCCCTGTACTGGGCGTCGCAAAAGTGACCACCCTGTATGTATATGGATTTGGATTGGTGGTAATGCGGATGAATGTTACACTTACCGAAAGGTGTTTTTCCATTTTCTTCTTGTGCATTGTCAGACTTGATATTTTTAATTGTTCACAAACTCTTGGCAGCCGACTTCAAGTTTGATAATTTGTTGTATATGCGCCCTCGTTTCGAAGTAAGGTAAAATTTCTGCAAAATAATTATATTATTAATGGTGTCAATATCACATTGATGACATGTACAAACTAACTTTTTTTTCAGAAGGAAACCTATCAATAATTTCTTCCTCGCGTTTGTAGCTCATAGCTATTGTTATATGTAAATCTCTTTCATCGAAGTATCTTGCGGTCGTATTTATGAGCAGTGTTATGTGTTCTTCTTGAAAGTTATGGTGTTCTTCGTAGTACATACACAATTTTAATCCTTTCGGTGTTTCGTTTAGAATGTCTGACAAATACACTTTGGCTTGCTGTGATTGTGGATATTCTAGTTCGGGTAACAATAATTGTGGATATGGAGATGACCTGCTTGATGAAGCTTGTTACACCGAAGCGCAACTGATGCTGTAATGGTTTTGTAAAGGACGTTGGATTGATTTTCTCCATTGTTGTAGTTTGTTTTCAAATAAAATTTGCGTTCCCATGTCATATTTAGTTAAAAGTCTTTCTACATTATTTAACATTATTTCTAGGATGCCAACAGTTATTTTTGGGCTAGAAGGCAGAAAAATAAAAGTATGTGGTCAAGAATATACGTGCATTATCATTATACAGGGTGTTCGGCAGAGGGTGTGCCGAACGGGAATGGTGGATAGGTGGGGCCATTTAGAAGTTATTTAGCCCCAATGACCTCTATACAAAGTATCACCGTTTTTGAGATATCGTTATTCTATTTTTATTGTTTTAATTTCCCTCAAATCCGTCTTTTAGCATGTGTAATAATTTGTTTTATAATTGTAACGGTTCAAAATAATTTTTATTATTTTCTGCAATGTATCTGTGTTCTAATATAATCATATAAGATGATAATTAAAGAAAAAAAAATATTATGAGCTAACAGAGTTCCCAGAATTGGTAGAACGGATCATAAAGTTCAACTTCCCCTTGTATGTACAAAAAAAAAACGAAAAGCTATCAAGATGTTCAAATGATTTCAAAAACTTCTCCATTTATGCCATTTTTAACAGTATGCCACATGCAATAAAAACTTTCTAAATAACATGAAAAAATTTGTTGTAATTCGTTAACAATGATATCTGTCATTGAGTGACATTAGGGGAAAATGAACTAAAAACAAACAGGCAAATTTTTTTTGTAAATTGTTTAAACATAAATTTTGCTCAAATTGCGCTCTCCCATTTCTTATACATACATGCCCGACATTTTCTTCGAATTTATACCGTTGTTGTACGAAGCCGCATCTCTTCTCTCATCGTTGCGAAAGCGGCGTTAAATCTTTCAATTAACTGGTTTTGGTTGTGAATTTCTTGTAAGTACGCAAGTTCTTTAGCCCGTCCCCAGACGTGAAAATCAAGAGGTGTCAGGTCTGGGGACCGTGCGGGCCGTGGAATAGGGCCACGTCTACCAATCCACGAATTGGGAAACACATTATCTAAGTACTCCCTGACGGTAATTCTGTAGTTTGCTGGACAACTGTCATTTTGAAAAACAATAGGCTTGTCTTCTTGAAAAATCGACACTTCAGCCAATAATTCCGGGAGGTCATTCTGTAAGAAGTCCAGGTAATTATCACCATTTAGGTTGCCCGGCAAGTAGTGCGGTCCGATGAGGAACCTTCCGATCACACCTGCCCAAACGTTCACACTGAATTTTCGTTGAAATGAGGCCGACCTGATCACATGTGGATTCTCGCCCTTTGTGCCCCAATCGTGTAAATTGTGGAAATTTAAGATTCCTTCCCTAGTAAATGTAGACTCATCCGTCCACAAAATACTTTTTAAAAAGTTTCTATCATGAACATCCGTATGTAACAAAAAACGGCAAAATTGTATGCGCCTCTCATTGTCACCTTACCATAATAAATTATTTTGTTACTAACGATTCTCATGAATCGGAGAGCAAGGTGGAAATGAATAAATAATTTTTAAATGTTAAATGTTAATTTAATGTTTTAATGTGAACTTTGATTTGTTTTGAACAACTATCTACATTTTCCGAAAGGTGAGGTAAGTATGTACTCAAAATTACCTTGCGCCAGAGTGTAATGGAAATCATGTCGTCCATTTTCAAGAAGAACTGACCACACTTTCACAACTAATCTGTCTACGTATTCTTCTAAGATGCGAACAGTGTCTGCTATTGAATGTTTACTGTGGCCATGTAGCAAATCGTGTTTTACTACCCTCATATGACTTTCTACATATGCATTGCTGAGTCTCGATATGTTCGAATCGATAACATCTAAACATAATCCTGACCACAAGGAACATAAGGCATATACGAAACGATGATATATTGAGCAAAATCGGGAGCCCAGTACCTATTCGTCACTATTTCTTCTTTCTTCACTTTCTCTTTCTTCAGTACAAACGATGCATTGAAGTATTGGTAAAAGGTGAATTTGCATAAATCGAATCACTCCTCTTTTGCGGGGGTTCGAAGTCTAACCACTCTCGTTCACATTCCGTGCTATCCTTCGATTCCCCATAAATCTCCGAGTTACTTTTTTTCGATACTATCATATCCACGACAACTCCAATCTACGACAACTACTTTCACAAACGGCCACTTATGGACTCTTTCGATGATAAAAGATTTGTAATATTTCAGAAGTGTGGAGATGGATGATGTCATGTTGGGACGTTATCATTTCGGCTATCGGAATGGTTGATTCTTTACATCTCGCTATAATCGTGTAGTAGAAAATCTTTTTGCACTCTAAACCTTCTGGTTTCCGACAAATACTACCCGTTGCGTCCATGTGGAGTACAGTCGCTTCGTTGGAAGGAATTAAATTGAGTTGCTTCTCGCTGTACATCATCGACGTCAGCGGCAAAGACATGCCTCACGTACGGATCCTTTCTCTCATGCTTTTCCATCCACAGTTGCATTAAATCTGACAACTCTCTTGACTTTAGTTGGGACCTTCCCTCGCATTTCGTTTCAGATTTAATTTCGTGTAAAACATTCAGAGTCCGTATGTTCTGCAAATGCCCATCTTTGCATAATTCAGAATATTAGTAAAAAAATGCAAATACACATTATATTATACGTGGTTGAATTCGTTTTTTTTTCGCTCTTTTCAGTGGTATCAAATATAGTGGCCATAATAAATTCAAAAGTTGACTATGAAAATACGGACATCTAGTTACCTTAGGTTTTCTTTTCCACCTCCATTAGACAGCCCATATATCTAACAATACGAGGGTACCAAATTTCATAGCATTTCCTTTAAAAAAGTTATGAAAGATAAATGAAAATGCATTTTTTCAGTTTTCAGCCGATATTTCAGGAACTACGTAAAATATCTCATAATTCTTTTCAGAAAAGCGCCTAAAAGGCATAAGAATGTGCAACTTCTCCTAATTTAAGCTATCCTGTACATATTACCGTTTCCGAGATCCCTGTACTGGGCGTCGCAAAAGTGACCACCCTGTATGTATATGGATTTGGATTGGTGGTAATGGGGATAAATGTTACACTTTCCGAAAGGTGTTTTTCCATTTTCTTCTTGTGACAAACTCTTGGCAGCCGACTTCAAGTTTGTTAATTTGTTGTATATGCGCCCTCGTTTCGAAGTACGGTAAAATTTCTGCAAAATAATTATATTATTAATGGTGTCAATATCACATTGATGACATGTACAAAATAACTTTTTTTCAGAAAGAAACCTATCAATAATTTCTTCCTCAAATTTGAAGCTCATAGCTAGTGTTAAATGTAAATCTCTTTCATCGAAGTATCTTGCGGTCGTATTTATGAGCAGTGTTCTGTGTTCTTCTTGAAAGTTATGGTATTCTTCGTAGTACTTACACAATTTTAATCCTTTCGGTGTTTCGTTTAGAATGTCTGACAAATACACTTTGGCTTGCTGTGATTGTGGATATTCTAGTTCAGGTGGAAAGGATGTAACGGTTCATTTTTTTCCTAGTGTATATAGGTTTTTAATTAGGACTTCGCATTATAAAGGTGATATATTTATTACTTCTGCAAAGAACGCATAGTGACCTCTAGGTGTGAATGGCTAAATTTATGGTTGGGTCAAATAGACTTCTACAGTGTGTTGGTGTGGAGAAGGAAATTCCGAAATATATGGTTGTTTTAAATAAAAATGTTGATTTTATGTCGTTGGGTAGTTAAATTTCGTATTTTTTGTCTTAGTTTTCACTCTTTCTAAGGTCAAAATGACATCTGGTGTGAAAAATTAAACTCCTCGTTGACGATAAAAGGTTTTTTTTTGTTTTTTTTTTGTTAACACAATAAATCCTGGACAGAGTGTGTGAGACGTAGATGGAAACGCGACGGCTGGAAATTGATGTGATTTTTGGTTGCAATCACCTATCGTAGGATTATTTTCCAAGCTGTTCAATTGTGATTTTCTTTTTGGTTTTGGTTTTGGCATATAGAAAATCGCACCCACTGTTTGGGGATTCATAGTCTACGCCTTCCAAAAATTTATTGCGTCAACCCTTCGAAGAAGGTAAGTCAACGAGTCTAATATGTCTTCTAGGAGTTTCAAATGTGATGTCCTCAGTCATTATGTTATTGTTTTTTTTTTTTTGGTCAGTTAGTATAATAGCAATGTCTTTTAGGGTTTACGCAACGGGTTTACGCAACGGGTTTACGCAACGAGTTTACGTAACGGGTCTCCGTAAAGGACTTACGTAATGGTCGACGTATAGGATCTATGTAACGGGTCTAAATAAAGGATCTACGTCACGGGATTACGTCACAGCGTGCATTCTCTCATCGTCCAATAGATCGTGCCTGAGTGGGTCCAGATTGGCTCTGCATCTTCCTTGGAGGAGATTGGGTTGGCTGCTTCTGGTGAGATAACGAAAGACGGGTTGTTGCACCAGCTACTCCGCCTAGGACGCCCTACGGTTCCACCCAGCCAGGAGTCACGCAAGTTTTTCCTATATTTGCTATTTCCGTGTCTTTTTTTTTGTGGCTTATAGGAATATTATTGAAGAACCTTGGAATTTGTTTTTATGATTTACTGTGTGCTCGATTTAAGAATCCTAAAAATTAAGATAGAAAAAAGTGTGCACCTGATATAGCTATATCGCGGTATCTCTGATTTATATGTTTGCTATTATTTTTTTTCTCTTTATATCTCACCCCTGTTTAACTGTACATATTTTTTTGTTGTTGTTGTTATGTACACTTAATGTTGAGAATATATAGGCCCAAGGGATTCTATACACCATATGAGTCTTATTTAATTATTAATATGAGTTATTTAATTTCTTTTGTTTATGTTATTTGAGAATCTGGAACAACAAAAGTAATAAGATCATACCTCCTTCTCTTTCGTGGTTTATTGATACTAATTTATTTATAGTTTTTTTTATCTCCAGTACTTGGCTGGCTTAAACCACGTGGCGCCCTGATATTTTTTGTTGACCTAGTAACCCCGCCCGTCTTCACTGAAGCTAGCGGCAGCCAGCTATAGTCCTGGGAGGTTGGAGCTTGTCCAGACTGTATATACGTGTACATACCTATATATATAAGTAATTTTTTTTTCTTATTTTTTTCTATATATACTGAGATCAGAAGAATCGTGTGGGAAAAAAAGCGTCACAAGGACGTTGGATTGATTCTCTCCATTGTTGTAGTTTGTTTTCAAATAAAATTTGCGTTCCCATGTCATATTTAGTTAAAAGTCTTTCTACATGATGTAACATTATTTCTGGGATGCCAACAGTCATTTTTTGGGCTAGAAGGCAGAAAAATAAAAGTATGTGGTCGTGTATATACGTGCATTATCAATATACAGTGTGTTCGGCAGGGGTGTGCCAAACGGGAATGGTGGATAGGTGGGGCCATTTAGAAGTTATTTAGCCCTAATGACCTCTATACAAAGTATCACCGTTTTTGAGATATCGTTATTCTATTTTTATTGTTTTAAGGGGACCGCCTACATTAGGAGGTCAAAATCAAGCACGTTTTCGTGAATTTTTACAAAGAAACTACACAATGGATTGTTTTGAAATTTTTACTGTTTATTATGTATATCAAAAGGTTTAAATTTTTTTTTTTATTAAATTTCATATGTTTAAATAAAAGTTATTAATAATTGAATGCCGATGCCTTTTGAAAATTCCTTCTCCACGGCGTGCAGGATAGCGTCACATAGAATCATCTGAATCATAAAAATAAAAAATGTTTGTAAAGTTTATGAGTATAGCTTCTATTTGAACTAAAAAAAATCATGAATTAATTAAAATAAATAAAAAAAAATTGTTGTTTTAAAAAAAAATGATTTTTTTGTGGAAAATTTTCGTGTGTTTTTTGTTACTTAACTTTTTTTTTTGGCAATATTTTTTACTGATTTTTTTAGTTCAAATAGAAGGTAGTTAAATAAGCTTTAATTAAAAAAAAACAGTCAATCCGTCCAGTAGTTTTTGAGTAATCGTGCACGCCAATTTGAAAAATACATACATGAAAAATAGTCGATAAAAATTTTTTTTCGTTTATTTACCTTAACTTTTTGGTCAAGCTATCCCTGCTCCATAAGAAAGTCCCTCCTCTTCTTCAAACAGTTAATTCCTTTGCAATTGTTTCGGCTTGATTCGTCTTGATTCGGCTTCGTTCTACCGACGCGACGCTTCGGAGCACGCGCACTATATATTATATTTCAACTGTTTACAGTTCGAATTCGGACTTGAAACTTTGGGAGCATATTCTACAGATGATATACTTTCAATTTAGGCAAAAAAAAAACAAATCGATTTTTTTGACCCTCTAATGTAGGCGGTTCCTTTAATTTCCCTCAAATGTGTAACAATTTGTTTTATGGTTGTAACGGTTCAACATATTTTTTATTATTTTCTACAATGTATCTGTGTTCTAACATAATCATATGAGATGGTGATAATTAAAAGAGAAAAAAAATATTATTAGCTAACAGAGTTCCCAAAATTGGTAGAAAGGATCATAAAGTTCCAACTTCCCCCTGTATGTGCAAAAAAAAAACGAAAAACTATCAAGATGTGCAAATGATTTCAAAAACTTCTCCATTTATGCCATTTTTAACAGTATGCCACATGCAATAAAAGCTTTTTTAAATAACATGAACACATTTGTGGTAATTCGTTAACAATGATATCTGTCATTGAGTGACATTAGGGGAAAATGAACTAAAAACAAACAGGCAAATTTTTTGTAAATTGTTTATTCATAAATTTTGCTCAAATTTCGCTCCCCCACTTCTTATACATACATGCCCGACATCTTCTTCGAATTTCTACCGTTGTTGTACGGAGCCGCATCTCTTCTCTCATCGTTGCGAAAGCGGCGTTAAATCTTTCATTTAACTGGTTTTGGTTGTGAATTTCTTGTGAGTACGCAAGTTCTTTAGCCCGTCCCCAGACGTGAAAATCAAGAGGTGTCAGGTCTGGGGACCGTGCGGGCCATGGAATAGGGCCACGTCTACCAATCCACGAATTGGGAAACGCATTATCTAAGTGCTCCCTGACGGTTAGAAGTCCAGGTAATTATCACCATTTAGGTTGCCCGGCAAGTAGTGCGGTCCGATGAGGGACCTTCCGATCACACCTGCCCAAACGTTCACACTGAATTTTCGTTGAAATGAGGCCGATCTGATCACATGTGGATTCTCGCCCTTTGTGTCCCAATGGTGTAAATTGTGGAAATTTAAGATTCCTTCCCTAGTAAATGTAGACTCATCCGTCCACAAAATACTTTTTAAAAAGTTTCTGTCATCAACATCCGTATGTAACAAAAAACGGCAAAATTGTATGCGCCTCTCATTGTTACCTTCTTCGAGACCTGGAACAAATAATTAGGATATTCATTACACATTTTTATTGAGTATCGCAGAAGATAAATTTCAATGTATTTAACAAAATAATAAATTATTTTGTTACTAATGATTCCCATGAATCGGAGAGCAAGGTGGAAATGATTAAATGATTTTTTTAAATGTTAAATGTTAATTGAATGTTTTAATATGAACTTTGATTTGTATGGAACAACTATCTACATTTTCCGAAAGGTTAGGTAAGTATGTACTCAAAATTACCTTGCGCCAGAGTGTAATGGAAAGCATGTCGTCCATTTTCATGAAGAACTGACCACACTTTCCATATGCGTACGCCTAACATTGCTGCTACATTTCTTATGCTTCTGGTTACATCTTGGTCAAACGCTTCCAGTATATTTTCCTCTTCAGGATCATTATACTGTCTTGCGTGTTTTCTGGGTTCTCGAAAATATTGTGACATTTGTAAAAGTGACATTTATTCAGTTTTATAGTTTATATATTAAGTCTATTTAGATTATACACTAGCTGTTAGTAAAGAATTGTATGGAATGTCATATTAAATATTCTAGATTTTGAATTTTGAAAAAATTCAAAATGTTCAATTTGCCCATGAAGGAGGGCCGCGCACGAAATCTTCCATAAGGCAAAAGTTGTGGGTTTATATCTGAAGAATATAATCCCGCACAGAAATCATACAATATCGACCAGCAAAATGTTCAAAAATGCGTTAGAAAAGAAAATAGCGATGTGGGCAACCCACCATACACCCGTGCATTTCGGTTGCCTACGCTCTTGGCGCAAGTGATTTTACTCATTACTGTCTTTTGTTTATCATCGCGTTGAAAACGAATCTTATTCGATTCGATTTATATTGGAGATTAAGTTACGCGTTGGGGAAGGTAAAAAATTAAAACAAAATATAGTTTAGGTCCAAGAAAAGGTTTTATTTTCATCCAAAGTCATCACATTCGTCGGCATTATCCTCCTCCGATTTATCGCTTTCATCTTCTGCTTCGTGGTTGACCTCCTGCCTTACGGGTTTTTCATTGATGGGAGGAAGTCCTTGAGGTCTGCACCGTGGTCTAAGCAACCTAATTGTACCATTACGGCGGCTATGTGGAAGCAGCAACCGACGGTTCTGAGGCCCACTTATGCAAAGTGGGCATATCAACCCAGGACGGAGTTGGCGCCTTTCCCACTTGGATTGTATTTAACATAGGAGCGAACCTAACGAAAATATATCCCAAGTGAATTTAATATCAACTCGAACCGTCTTAATACATTCATGTTTTTATTTACTTGATAGGTGCCACAGGTCAGGAGCTTCATGTCCCGCCAACTTAAAAAGGGAAAGTTGACCATCAAGGAAAAAACCACCACCACTTGAAAAAATTCTACTCGTTTTGAGTCTAAATGCGAAGTCTCATTGATGAGCGCATTTGGCAAGCCAACTTTACGCTTCATTTCTAAAACAATAACCTGCAGAGAAAAAATGTCTCCGAGTTACCATAATTATTTAATTACAAAGGATACTTAGTTGTTTGTACAGGAATCACTTCGGGATTCCTGTACAGCACAGCTTGTTCTTTGAGCCTGCAAGAGCTGTTGCGAAGGGTCTTCAATGACCTTACACAAGTCACTTTTCGTCATACCGACGATGGCTTTGCAATATTCTGTTGTACGAGGGGTCACATCGCTAAACTGCTTAAACGGTGTGATTTCACTCGCACCACGCAGTCCATGTAAGATGGCGGCCCAACCCGCACAAGTCATTTTTGTTTCATCCACTATAGCATTAACTTCAGCAATACCTTCCTCCGTAATATTTCCTGTATCGTCTCTATGCTAAGGCGGCTTTTAAGATTAAGAATGACCCCTTTTGATATCCATATGCGGCATACCGATTTCATTGGTATCACTTTCAAGTTGTTTTTTTCCGAACACACAACGCACTCATGTTTCATGAATCGAGCAGAAGGGACCGACAAAGTACACGGTGATTCACCGTCAAAATCATCAACACTCAGTTCATCACTTTCATCAACACAAATGACGCTGCCATTTATTATATGACCCAGAATCAACAGAACTTTGTCAGAGATAGTGCCCTATTACTCCAGAAATGATAGAAACACTAGTGGCGGGAATTCTGCTCTTGTAATTAATTCCTAACCTCTTTTAAAGACATGAACAGGTGATTGGAGGGCAAACAAATGACGCTTCCATTTATTACATGACCAGAATCGAGTGAGCTCTGTTAGAGATAGTTCCCTATTACTCCAGAAATGATAGAAACACTAGTGGGGGAATTCTGTTCGTGTAATTAATTTCTAACCTCTTTTAAAGACATGAACAGGTGATTGATCATGTAACAAATGACGCTGCCATTTATTACATGACTAGAATCGACTGAGATATGTCAGAGATGTGTTTTGAACCTATGTAAAAATGAATGGAAGGAAAAAGGAATGGACATTCAATTTATGCCGGGAGCATTGCAATCTTTTGGGAAAATAACTGTAAACTTGCTAAAGTAACAATAACTTGAAATAAATACTCTTTGATGTTTACAAAAAACACATCTGAAATAATTCTAATATATTTTTTTTTTGTTACAAGTAAGTCAGGGGTTATACTTGTTCGAGGTGCTGCAACTTTTTGAGAAACGGGTAATCCATTATAATGCATCCACGTGTTGTCTCCTCTCAAACTGTATGCAGTATAGGGGCCGATTTCACTCGCTAATCGAGTCGTATGTCGCAAATCCACAACCCAGCACTTTCAATTTCAAATTTCGCTTCTCGTCATATTCAATTATTTTTTGGTATTTTGTTCAATGCTACTTTGGTATTGCTATTGTCATTTAACCCATAGAATAAAACGAGATCACCTGCAAGAAGATTGCAACACTTTTAGTTCTATCCTCATTGGGGAGTAATAAAAAACAAATAGCCAACAAATGAAGTTCAACCGACCATGAGTTAACTGGAACAGAAAAAACTTACCAATTTCATGAACATCAGTTCTGGTTCCAGTACATCCAGTTTGTTGACATTTTCCGATTCTCCCCAAGCGGCAACACTCCTATAATATTTCTGACCAATTCATTGAAACCAGTAATTGTCGGCGAACGCTGTACGCCTGATACTCTCTGAATATATCTGGACAATTTTTGTCACATTTTTGGATGACAGTAAAACTGGATAATTGCCCAGTGAAAATCAAGTCAATTGTATTGGCGATTGAATCTGCACAGTTGATTTTGAAACCATTTTTTCTACCGGTAACAGGTGACAATCGCCTTTCTTCCCCTGGAGGCGTTTCGGCCGTCGGCGTGGGACGGTCGAGTGACGGACGTCGCATGCGGCGTCCGCGCCTTTCGTCCTTCGAACCGGCGTCGAACGCGTGCACTTTTCCCCTAGTAGGACGTCGCGATCCGTTGGGTGTCGGTCTACGACCCGCGGTGGAGCCCGTGCGGACGCCTCCCGGCGTATCGCTCGGACCCGCGGTGTTCCGGCCGACCCGCTCGACGGTATACAGATGGCGCGGGGGCCGCTACACACACAGTTAGCGTTCGGCCCGCGGCAAGCGCGTTCGGCGTTTGACGGCGATCGGACCCGGTGCCGGTCCTGTCCCCGAACGACTGTTGGCCGCGGTGCTCTCGAACAGACCTCGTCTCGAAACGCCGATCTGCGACGCTATAGCTTTGGGTACTTTCAGGACCCGTCTTGAAACACGGACCAAGGAGTCTAGCATGTGCGCGAGTCATTGGGACATAACTAAACCTAAAGGCGTAATGAAAGTGAAGGTCCGCCTCGCGCGGATCGAGGGAGGACGGGCGGTTCGCCCTCAAAGTGGCCGCCCCGCACTCCTGGGGCGTCTCGTTCTCATCGCGAGAAGAGGCGCACCAAGAGCGTACACGCTGGGACCCGAAAGATGGTGAACTATGCCTGGTCAGGACGAAGTCAGGGGAAACCCTGATGGAGGTCCGTAGCGATTCTGACGTGCAAATCGATCGTCGGAACTGGGTATAGGGGCGAAAGACTAATCGAACCATCTAGTAGCTGGTTCCCTCCGAAGTTTCCCTCAGGATAGCTGGCGCTCGTAGCGCACGAGTTTCATCCGGTAAAGCGAATGATTAGAGGCATTGGGGTCGAAACGACCTCAACCTATTCTCAAACTTTAAATGGGTGAGATCTCCGGCTTGCTCGAACTCACTTCGCGTGTGAAGCCGGAGACTCGAATCAGAGTGCCAAGTGGGCCATTTTTGGTAAGCAGAACTGGCGCTGTGGGATGAACCAAACGCCGAGTTAAAGCGCCTAAATCGACGCTTATGGGATACCATGAAAGGCGTTGGTAACTTAAGACAGCAGGACGGTGGCCATGGAAGTCGGAATCCGCCAAGGAGTGTGTAACAACTCACCTGCCGAAGTTACTAGCCCTGAAAATGGATGGCGCTGAAGCGTCGTGCTTATACTCGGCCGTCAGAGGCATGTGCGGTCGCTAACGGATCTTACCGCGCGGCCATGAAGCCCTGACGAGTAGGAGGGTCGCGGCGGTGCGCGCAGAAGGGCTGGCCGCGAGGCCGTCTGGAGCCGCCGTCGGTGCAGATCTTGGTGGTAGTAGCAAATACTCCAGCGAGGCCCTGGAGGACTGACGTGGAGAAGGGTTTCGTGTGAACAGCCGTTGCACACGAGTCAGTCGATCCTAAGCCCTAGGCGAAAGCCGATGTTGATGCGGTGTAAGTTTACAAGTGCGCTCGATCGCTATCGCCCGCTCGCTCGCCCGCCGCTCGCGGCGGGCGGCCCGTGTGGCGTAGCGTAGTAGTAGTAGTATCGTATATACGCGCTAGTCGTTACCCCGTCGTCGTTCCGCGGCGTCGTCGTGTAACGGCGAAGCACTAAAAAACGTATGCACACACCCGTCGGGCGAAAGGGAATCCGGTTCCTATTCCGGAACCCGGCAGCGGAACCGTCAAAAAGTCGGGCCCTCTTTGAGAGTTCGTCGGGGCAACCCAAAAGGACCCGGAGACGCCGTCGGGAGATCCGGGAAGAGTTTTCTTTTCTGCATAAGCGTTCGAGTTCCATGGAATCCTCTAGCAGGGAGATATGGTTTGGAACGCGAAGAGCACCGCAGTTGCAGCGGTGTCCGGATCTTCCCCTCGGACCTTGAAAATCCGGGAGAGGGCCACGTGGAGGCGTCGCGCCGGTTCGTACCCATATCCGCAGCAGGTCTCCAAGGTGAAGAGCCTCTAGTCGATAGAATAATGTAGGTAAGGGAAGTCGGCAAATTGGATCCGTAACTTCGGGATAAGGATTGGCTCTGAGGATCGGGGCGTGTCGGGCTTGGCGAGGAAGCGGGTCGCGGCTGACGTGCCGGGCCTGGGCGAGGTGAAGTGTCGCTTCGCGGCGATTATGGATCCGAGCTCGGTCCCGTGCCTTGGCCTCCCGCGGAACCGTCTTGCTGCGAGGCCCCGGGTGCGCCCGCAAGGGCGTCCGGGTGTCCTCTTCGGCCGCCATTCAACGGTCAGCTCAGAACTGGCACGGACCGGGGGAATCCGACTGTCTAATTAAAACAAAGCATTGCGATGGCCCCAGCGGGGTGTTGACGCAATGTGATTTCTGCCCAGTGCTCTGAATGTCAACGTGAAGAAATTCAAGCAAGCGCGGGTAAACGGCGGGAGTAACTATGACTCTAGACTCTCTTAAGTCAAGGAGTCACGTTCCAATATCTCCGTGAGATTTTCGAGCGTTTCACTGCGATCACTGTGTGTCGAGGTGTTCTCAAGGTGGCGTTCGGAATCTGTCCTTTTTCAGGGCAATCGCTGGATATTGCACAACGTGTTCTCTGGCCCATAGCCCCACGTCCACGTCGTGAGAGTCGGGCAACGTTAGTGGGTTTTACCCTGGTAAGTTCTACTAACGGCCAACGGGGCATGGAGAGGCCTTCTAACATCAAAGGTGGCGCGACCGGACGACGACCATCTACGTCCGGCCGCCAAACTGCCTTGCAATTAGCGGCAGTAAGAACAGTGGAGGGAACGAGGAAAATCGTATGTCCCCGCAGGACCCCGGACAAGCCACCGGGGCACCTCCCCCCACATTGACGTGTAGTGACTGCGGGCTGGGTGTTGAGACTCAATCACGTCTCAACTCCCATACCAGCAGGAGAGAATGTGGAGCCCGGAATAGGTGCCAGTTCTGCAGGAAACCTTCCCCACTTATGCGTCTGTTAGGCAGCATGAGAGGAGGGCACACCCGGAAAAGTACGACACGGACGCTGGAGGCACGTAGACCAAGGCCCGAGTCTGAACTCTTTGAGATTACGGCTCGGGTCGAGGCCTCCAGCCTGACGGGCATCTTCATAAAGAAGATGGCCGCCGATACGGGCCTGACTGAATACCAGGTCAGGCACCGAAGGGGAAAAGCCACTCTATAAGAAATACCTCGAGCGGGCTCGAGCCGAACTCTAAGAAGTCCGCTCGGGGGTTATTTTCTTCTTCATCACTGGGGAATAAGAACGTCCCCAAACCCTTCTGATGCCTCGCCCCGTGCCGGTCAGCTTACCGGTAGTGTGTCCCCCACCATCTCCTGCTGCCCCGGACTGCCTTGCCGCAACTAACACCCCGGAGGCAACCTGTTCCGGAGCCGCCACAGAACCTCCTAGGACTTGGGCAGAGGTAGCCGCCTCCCAGAGCTGCTCACGTCAGCCTGGGCGTGCCGCCCAGCCTACGCCGCCTGGACTCACTGAGTCCATCTGCGACGTCCGCGGCGCTAAGAGACCCCATGGGTCCATGTCTCCGGAGCTAGCGCCCCCGCGAAACGCGACCGGCCTAAGGAGAAATCCGAAGGTCGGAAGCGCCAAGCGGAAGAGGCGCCTACCATCCAAAAGCCCTCCCACCCGGAGAGCGCGACTATCCCCCGACGACGGCCAGATAGCGGGGCCGTCCTGGCAGCCAAGCCAGGAGACCGCGGTCGTTCGATCACCCCCCCTACGGCCACGACGCGCCCGGCTGTCTCAGAGCACCGAGCGTGCTAACGACGAGCCTGCGAATAACATCTCCCCCTGAAGGACCGAACTCACTGCCAGAGTCCTTCAGGGATTTCCTGACGAGGCAGAAATTCAAATTAGGTCCAGACGATCTGACCTTCCACAGGCTCGTCAACCTGGCCCTTACGGGAAGCCGGCCGGAACTCGCGCGTCACATCGACGAGTGGCTGGCTTCCCTCCCGCGTAAGGGTTCAGGCAACCGAGCGCGCAAGAACATCTGCGGTAGCAATACCCAGCAAACACTACGGCCAGAAGAACACCGGAGGGTGAAAGGGCGTCCGCCTACAAAAAGGCCCAGGACCTGTTCCGGAAGGACCGCTCCCGCTTGGCGGAGGTGATCCTTTCGGGCAGGCCCATCTACGACGACCCTATCCTGCCGTCCACAGGAGGAGGTGGAAGCGCTTTTCGGGGGACTGCTGGAGGGAGAGTCCCCACCTGACACCGAGCCGATCCGTGACCCAAAGATCGCGCAGGGAGCGTTTGCCCCCGTCACCGAGGCCGACATAACATCGTAGGTGAAAAAGTGGCAGAACTCGACGCCGGGTCCGGACGGGATCTCCGTGCAAACAGTCAAAGAGCTGAGCCCCCTCAGACTCAGCATCTTGTTCACTACCATACTGGGTAGCAACGTTCATCCGACGTCTTGGGCTATGCAGCGGACCGTACTCGTCCCGAAAAATGGTGACCGCCGGAGGGCAACCAACTGGCGGCCCATTACCATTGGCTCGGCGTCCCAGCGCCTACTTCATCGCATCCTCCACCATCGATTGCGCAACGCAATCACACTTAACGCCAACCAGCGTGGCTTTACGGAGTCAGACGGCACACTAGCGAACTGCCTGATTCTGGACCATTATATACGGTCCAGAAAATCTGCCGGCAAGCAGTTCAACATTGTGTCGCTAGATGTGTCGAAAGCATTTGACTCCGTAGGCCACAACAGTATCATGCGCGCTATGCGTCGCATGGGCGTGGAGGACGGTGTGATGGAGTATGTGCGGGACAGCCTGGCCGGATCAACAACAACGATCCGGAATGGGTACGAGTATACGCGTCCGCTCAACATCACCAGGGGCGTCAAACAAGGCGATCCCCTGAGCCCGTTGCTGTTCAGCATGGTGGTGGACGAGCTGCTGGACTCTGTGAATGCAGAGTTTCGAGGGGGGGCACCATCTGCGGCTCAGAGAGGGTGGCGCTCATGGCTTTCGCGGATGATCTGGTCATCCTGGAGGACCAGGAACTCAATGTCCCGATCATCCTCGATGCCGTGAGTGACTTCCTCTCGAGGAGAGGGATGGTCGTGAACGCGAGCAAGTCCTGCTCCGTCTCGGCGAAGCCTGGGCGGGGCGACAAGGTACTTGTTCCTTGTTCGCGACCTCTCTTCGCGATTGGTGGCACGAAGATCCCGTCCGTCTCGACGCTGGAAACGTTCAAATACCTCGGCCACAACTTCGGCCCGACTGGAGTAAACAAACCGTCGCTCCCAAACCTGGGGACTTGGCTGAGCAATACGTCAAAGGCCCCGCTGAAGCCAGATCAGAAGCTGGGGATTCTGCGTGGTTTCATCATCCCAAAGGTGCTTTACGGGCTCCAGAACACGCGCGTGGATGGGAAAACCCTCAAGAATGGGGATAGACTCATCCGCGCGTGGGTTCGAAGAACCTGCACCTGGCCGCCCACACCAACAACGCGGTAATACACGCGAGTGTCCGCGATGGCGGCCTCGGGGTGATGGAGCTGCACAGAAATATCCCGCAACAGCTTTTGGCGAGGCTTACGCGGGCGCTGGAGAACACCTCCGACGCCTTGCTCAGCCGAGTCCTCCAGACGGAGGAATCGCGCACGATCATGGATCGGCTCGCTGGTATGGGGGGACGATCCCCGCTGCCCAGCAGTGGAGGGGCATGCTTCGTGAACAGCCCATGATAATGGGACTCGAGGCAGCCGCCGACGATAGCGCTAGCCGGTCGTGGGTGAGTAGTCGGCCTCGGGGATGGTCAGGCAGGGACTACGTCCGGGCCGTCCATCTCCGGACCGGAAACTTGCCCACCAGGGGGCACCCATCCAACCCCCCTGATCAGAGGGCTTGCCGTGGGGGGTTGCGGAGTCGTGGAAACCGTCTGCCACGTGCTGCAGCGATGCCACCTCTCCCATGCGGAGAGGATCAAACGGCATAATGAAGTCGCCGACAAGATCATCGCTGAATGTCGGCGCAAGAAGTGGCACGTGGAGGACGAGCCGCATGTCCGCCACCCCGACGGCGAACTCTTCAAACCGGACATCGTCGTGCACAAGACCAACTGTTGCACGACGGTGGTCTGCGACGTCCAGGTGGCGTGGGAGGGGAGGGACGGCCTGGCTGCATCGTGGCAGCGAAAGGAGGCGGTATATAACTGCCCAAAGTTTCGGGAGGCTGCGGCAAGACGCTGGCCCGACCGTGAAATTGTCTATCGGCCAGTTATAGTTGGGGCTAGGGGAATCTGGCCCCGCTGTAACAAGCCCACCGAGGAGGAGCTGGAACTGACACCGCAGCTGAAGTCCAGCTGTGTCCACTCCTCCTTGAAATGGGGCTCGACCATTCACGCCGCATTCATGCGTCGGGCCTGGGCCTTGCCATAGCAGCCACCATCGTGCACCACTCCATCTGTGCACCTGAGTCCTAAGCCCCAGCCCAAGTGTCACTACCAATTACTAAGTGACACCCTGGGACCAACCCCGACCCCTTCAGGGAACGGCGTACAATACGAGGGTACCAAATTTCATAGCATTTCCTTTAAAAAAGTTATGAAAGATAAATGAAAATGCATTTTTTCAGTTTTCAGCCGATATTTCAGGAACTTCGTAAACTATCTCATAATTATTTTCAGAAAAGCGCCTAAAAAGCATAAGAATGTGCAACTTCTCCTAATTTAAGCTATCCTGTACATATTACCGTTTCCGAGATCCCTGTACTGGGCGTCGCAAAAGTGACCACCCTGTATGTATATGGATTTGGATTGGTGGTAATGGGGATGAATGTTACACTTACCGAAAGGTGTTTTTCCATTCTCTTCTTGTGCATTGTCAGAGGTGATAATTTAAATTTTTGACAAACTCTTGGCAGCCGACTTCAAGTTTGTTAATTTGTTGTATATGCGCCCTCGTTTCGAAGTACGGTAAAATTTCTGCAAAATAATTATATTATTAATGGTGTCAATATCACATTGATGACATGTACAAAATAACTTTTTTTCAGAAGGAAACCTATCAATAATTTCTTCCTCAAATTTGAAGCTCATAGCTAGTGTTAAATGTAAATCTCTTTCATCGAAGTATCTTGCCGTCGTATTTATAAGCAGTGTTCTGTGTTCTTCTTGAAAGTTATGGTGTTCTTCGTAGTACTTACACAATTTTAATCCTTTCGGTGTTTCGTTTAGAATGTCTGACAAATACACTTTGGCTTGCTGTGATTGTGGATATTCTAGTTCAGGTGACAATAATTGTGGATATGGAGATGACCTTCTTGATGAAGCTGGTTACACCGAAGCGCAACTGATGCTGTAATGGTTTTGTAAAGGACGTTGGATTGATTCTCTCCATTGTTGTAGTTTGTTTTCAAATAAAATTTGCGTTCCCATGTCATATTTAGTTAAAAGTCTTTCTACATTATGTAACATTATTTCTAGGATGCCAACAGTTATTTTTGGGCTAGAAGGCAGAAAAATAAAAGTATGTGGTCATGTATATACGTGCATTATCAATATACAGTGTGTTCGGCAGGGGGTGTGCCAAACGGGAATGGTGGATAGGTGGGGCCATTTAGAAGTTATTTAGCCCTAATGACCCCTATACAAAGTTTCACCGTTTTTGAGATATCGTTATTCTATTTTTATTGTTTTAAGGGGACCGCCTATATTAGGAGGTCAAAATCAAGCACTTTTTCGTGAATTTTTACAAAGAAACTACACAATGGATTGTTTTAAAATTTTTACTGTTTATTATGTATATCAAAAGTAGTTTAAATAAAAGTTATTAATAATTGAATGCCGATGCCTTTGAAAATTCCTTCTCCACGGCGTGCAGGATAGCGTCCCATAGAATCATCTGAACCATAAAAATAAAAAAATTTTTGTAAAGTTTATGAGTATAGCTTCTATTTGAACAAAAAAAAAAATCATGAATTAATTAAAATAAATAAAAAAAATTGTTGTTTTTAAAAAAAAAATTATTTTTTTGTGGAAAATTTTCGTGTGTTTTTGTTACTAACTTTTTTTTTGGCAATATTTTTTACTGATTTTTGTAGTTCAAATAGAAGGTAATTAAATAAGCTTTAATTAAAAAAAAAACAGTCAATCCGTCCAGTAGTTTTTGAGTAATCGTGCACGCCAATTTGAAAAATACATACATGAAAAATAGTCGACAAAACGAAAATTTTTTTTCGTTTATTTACCTTAACTTTTTGGTCAATCTGCTTCCCTGCTCCATAAGAAAGTCCCTCCTCTTCTTCAAACAGTTAATTCCTTTGCAATTGTTTCGGCTTGATTCGTCTTGATTCGGCTTCGTTCTACCGACGCTTCGGAGTACGCGCACTATACATTATATTTCAACTGTTCACAGTTCTAATTCGGACTTGAAACTTTGGGAGCATATTCTACAGATGATATACTTTCAATTTAGGCAAAAAAAAAAAACAAATCGATTTTTTGACCCTCTAATGTAGGCGGTCCCCCTTAATTTCCCTCAAATGTGTAACAATTTGTTTTATGATTGTAACGGTTCAACATAATTTTTTATTATTTTCTACAATGTATCTGTGTTCTAACATAATCATATGAGATGGTGATAATTAAAAGAAAAAAAATATTATGAGCTAACAGAGTTCCCAAAATTGGTAGAAAGGATCATAAAGTTCAACTTCCCCCTGTATGTGCAAAAAAAAACGAAAAGCTATCAAGATGTTCAAATGATTTCAAAAACTTCTCCATTTATGCCATTTTTAACAGTATGCCACATGCAATAAAAACTTTTTAAATAACATGAACACATTTGTGGTAATTCGTTAACAATGATATCTGTCATTGAGTGACATTAGGGGAAAATGAACTAAAAACAAACAGGCAAATTTTTTGTAAATTGTTTATTCATAAATTTTGCTCAAATTTCGCTCCCCCATTTCTTATACATACATGCCCGACATCTTCTTCGAATTTCTACCGTTGTTGTACGGAGCCGCATCTCTTCTCTCATCGTTGCGAAAGCGGCGTTAAATCTTTCATTTAACTGGTTTTGGTTGTGAATTTCTTGTGAGTACGCAAGTTCTTTAGCCCGTCCCCAGACGTGAAAATCAAGAGGTGTCAGGTCTGGGGACCGTGCGGGCCATGGAATAGAGCCACGTCTACCAATCCACGAATTGGGAAACGCATTATCTAAGTGCTCCCTGACGGTTAGAAGTCCAGGTAATTATCACCATTTAGGTTGCCCGGCAAGTAGTGCGGTCCGATGAGGGACCTTCCGATCACACCTGCCCAAACGTTCACACTGAATTTTCGTTGAAATGAGGCCGATCTGATCACATGTGGATTCTCGCCCTTTGTGTCCCAATGGTGTAAATTGTGGAAATTTAAGATTCCTTCCCTAGTAAATGTAGACTCATCCGTCCACAAAATACTTTTTAAAAAAGTTTCTGTCATCAACATCCGTATGTAACAAAAAACGGCAAAATTGTATGCGCGCGCCTCTCATTGTTACCTTCTTCGAGACCTGGAACAAATAATTAGGATATTCATTACACATTTTTATTGAGTATCGCAGAAGATAAATTTCAATGTATTTAACAAAATAATAAATTATTTTGTTACTAATGATTCCCATGAATCGGAGAGCAAGGTGGAAATGATTAAATGATTTTTTAAATGTTAAATGTTAATTGAATGTTTTAATATGAACTTTGATTTGTATGGAACAACTATCTACATTTTCCGAAAGGTTAGGTAAGTATGTACTCAAAATTACCTTGCGCCAGAGTGTAATGGAAAGCATGTCGTCCATTTGCATGAAGAACTGACCACACTTTCCATATGCGTACGCCTAACATTGCTGCTACATTTCTTATGCTTCTGGTTGCATCTTGGTCAAACGCTTCCAGTATATTTTCCTCTTCAGGATCATTATACTGTCTTGCGTGTTTTCTGGGTTCTCGAAAATATTGTGACATTTGTAAAAGTGACATTTATTAAGTTTTATAGTTTATATATTAAGTCTATTTAGATTATACACTAGCTGTTAGTAAAGAATTGTATGGAATGTCATATTAAATATTCTAGATGTCAAATGAATTTTCTAGAAATGTAAAAACTATAAATATGGTGTGGTTGCTAGGATAGTTAGTTAGTTGTGATTTGGATGTTACACAGCGAAGATCAGAGAGTTGTAGAGTGTTGAAATAAACGTGTTTGAACAGAAAAGCGAGTTATTTGCACCGAGATGTATAAATCGGTGGTCATTTGAAGATGAGTTCGTAACAATATAAATTGCCTGTCTCTCGTAAACGTCGGTAGGTATTGGAAAATGTTTAAGCTATGCACTAAGCCCTAGAGTATTGAAAAAAATCCGAACTCTCTAACACCAAAAATACAGATTTTGAATTTTGAAAAAATTAAATTAAAGGGGGTTTTTATTTCCCCAAAATTATGTTCGTTAATTGGGTATTTCGCCTCTTTGTGATTTTACTCATTACTGTTTTGTTTATCATCTAAAAGTCTATCGTTCGTTTTAAGATTAAGTAGCGGGGGAAGGAAAAAATTAAAACAAAATTAGTTTAGGTCAAAGGTTTTATTTTCATCCAAGTATCACATTTGTCGGCATTATCCTCCTCCAATGCTTTATTTCTCTTTTTGACCTCCTGCCTTACGGGTTTTTGATGGAGGAAGTCTTGAGGTTGACCGTGGTCTAAGAACCTAATTGTACCATTACGGCGGCTATGTGGAAGCAGCAACCGACGGTTCTGAGGCCCACTTATGCAAAGTGGGCATCTCCAACCCAGGACGGAGTTGGCGCCTTTCCCACTTGGATTGTATTTAACGTACCTACGCTTTGTAGATGCGCGAATTTGAGTGTCGAGACTGCAACAACACTCTTACGAGGGTTGGAGGTGATCTCGGACTTGGGGACTTGGACACTGAAGCATCCTTCGTGGCGACTAACATGCTCGGCTATATAGGAGCGAACCTAACGAAAATATATCCCAAGTGAATTTAATATCAACTCGAACCGTCTTAATACACTCATGTTTTTATTTACTTGATAGGTGCCACAGGTCAGGAGCTTCATGTCCCGCCAACTTAAAAAGGGAAAGTTGACCATCAAGGAAAAAACCACCACCACTTGAAAAAATTCTACTCGTTTTGAGTCTAAATGCGAAGTCTCATTGATGAGCGCATTTGGCAAGCCAACTTTACGCTTCATTTCTAAAACAATAACCTGCAGAGAAAAAATGTCTCCGAGTTACCATAATTATTTAATTACAAAGGATACTTAGTTGTTGTTTGTACAGGAATCACTTCGGGATTCCTGTACAGCACAGCTTGTTCTTTGAGCCTGCAAGAGCTGTTGCGAAGGGTCTTCAATGACCTTACACAAGTCACTTTTCGTCATACCGACGATGGCTTTGCAATATTCTGTTGCACGAGGGGTCATATCGCTAAACTGCTTAAACGGTGTGATTTCACTCGCACCACGCAGTCCATGTAAGATGGCGGCCTAACCCGCACAAGTCATTTTTGTTTCATCCACTATAGCATTAACTTCAGCAATACCTTCTTCCGTAATATTTCCTGTATCGTCTCTATGCTAAGGCGGCTTTCAAGATTAACAATGACCCCTTTTGATATCCATATGCAGCATACCGATTTCATTGGAATCACTTTCAAGTTGTTTTTTTTCCGGACACACAACGCACTCATGTTTCGTGAATCGGGCAGAAGGGACCGACAAAGTACACGGTGATTCACCGTCAAAATCATCAACACTCAGTTCATCACTTTCCCTATCCGACTGTGTCTGCACATCCGACTCTAAATTGGCTGCTGCAGACGTCCCAGGTTGTTCTTTGCTCTCTCTCTCTCTCTCGATGTAGAATAATAGCACCGTAAACATAACTGTGAAGTGGCACTGTTACGACGCAAAAGCTGATTGAACACACGTATAACACTTGAAATCCATGCACGTGGAATAAGCGGAAGTGTTGAACACTGAGCGTTTTTCTTGGGAACACTGCAAACACAACACTTTTCAGAGGGAGCCGTGTTACTGTGAACAGACTCGTATCTGAAATGAAATAGCTCAAAAGTAGCAGCCAAAAGGTTTTACAAGCTGTCTATGAATCTCGCAGCAGGCGCCAAGAGCGTAGGCAACCGCAATGCACGGGTGTATGGTGGGTTGTCCACCTCGCTAGTTTCTTTTCTAATGCATTTTTGAACATTTTGCTGGTCGATATTGTATGATTTCTGTGCGGGATTATATTCTTCGGGAACATTTCCAATTTTTTCAAAATCAAAAATCTGTATTTTTGGTGTTAGAGAGTTCAATACTCTAGGGCTTAGTGTGTGACTATACCTTAAACAATTAACGTTGGTTTGGAGAACTACGTTGCCCCAAACCGCTAATATGGCCATCTTGCATTTAAGTGAAGCGCAATTAGACGACATGAAAAGTGCATTTTTGAAGACAACTGGTAAGTTTGAAAAAATCAGAATTCTGACGACTTTACCAGAGCAATGAACTGACTATACGCCAAATCCGCAAAGAATTCAACGTTTCTCGTCGAATACTGTTTCTTCTACTTCTACGTTATTTGATCTGTTGAAGTACTACTTTCGATTTTAAGTAACCCCATAAAAAAATAGTCAATCGGGGTCAAATCGAGAGAACGAGCAGGCCACTCAATTTCACCGCGTCTACCGATCCATCTATTGGGAAAAACTTTATTCAGATAGGCTCTTACTTCCAATGAAAAATGTGGTGTAGCTCCGTCTTGCTGAAACCAAATATTTATATCAATTTCATTGGAGTTGTCATCATCTGGGAAAAGCATTCTTAACTCTGGAACTGAAAAAATTTGCAAGAAATCCAAGTAACGCGCGCCAGTTAATGTGCCATCAAAGAAATATGGTCCGATAATTTGAGAATTTATAATTCCAGCCCAAACGTTCACCTTCTCAGGATATTGAGTATTGGCCTCCATCATCCAATGTGGATTTTCTGTACTCCAGTATCTACAGTTCTGTTTGTTGACTGTTCCATTTAAGTTCTTGAACCAAATGAATTTTATATGGGCGGTATTTTTCGTTTTTTAGAAGACGCAATATGAACGTTTTACTAACATCATTATCGGCGGAAACTTGTCTTGTAGGTTTATGTGGATTATCTTGAACATCTAATTTCTGTTCATCGTCTAAACTGCGTTTCCTACCAGATTTAGGAATATGTGTGACATTTGCAAATTCACGAAATTTGTTTTCTATTCTACTAACCGTAGACTGGGAATGCGGCGGTCAGGATACTTCGTATTGAATATTTCGCATACCTGCTTCTGCGTTCTTGTTTTATCACCACATCAAAATTTCAATTCTTTGGGTATCCGAAAGGCTCATTGTTAAAATAATGATCAACTTGACGATCAGCGATAAATAACATAATAGAAAAGTACGTTTTCACAGATGTAGCAAATAAAGAAATTTAAATATATAGTTTTTTTCTGATATATAAAAAGAACACCCTTTTTACCTTTTATCCTTTTTTTGTTGGGTATTTTGCATGTACCTAAAGTTACCTGAGCATATATACCGCACAACCAAATGGACCCCGGCAGATTTAATTACACATTCATTACAATTTATTACAACAATAAACAAATTTATTACACCTCACGGGAAAATGATTCGAGGTTGTCTATCAGCTTAAACCACAAGCTACCTGACGATCTCCAAAAAATGAATGATAAGAGGTGAAAAAGTATATACATATTTATTACATATTGATTACTGGTTTTAATCATTGGTTTAGTTCTTTCGACATTGTTTTGAGACACTCAGTTGATTATGGTGTTGTAATTAATTATCACCCCCGCACCCTCCTAAATCACTTTTTTTTTTTTATTAAAAGACTATCAGAATTAAGTGTGTCTCACCAGTGCACGGAACTGTGCTTTTCATCATTGCTAAAGTTTGAACATGAAACATGTTCATAAAGATCATGGTAATGATATTTATTTGCACAGAAGATATAACCCTAATTGGCTTGTAAGAATAGTGCATTGGAAAAGGGAACATTTGTCTGAAAGGAATATTACAGTTGTTTTGGAAGGAATTGTCCAAATGCAACTAAAATAGATTAGGAGATGTGTCGGAAGATTTACATATCTCTCTGGTGGGATAATGCAACAAACAATATAAAGAAAATTAATAACCAGTCTAAATGCAGCATACCATCCTGTGGATTTTCTGGATTTAATTTTGTTGACTATTACCACTGACCGACGTCAGAAATTGTTAAAAATCACTGTGAAAATAATAGGAATAGTATTTGAGTTAATTTGGGTTACATAATTGAATCCTAGGGTTTCGGAAACACAAAACAGGTGATCGGAGGGCAAACAAATGACGCTGCCATTTATTATATGACCAGAATCGACTGAGCTCTCCAGAAGTGTCAGAGCGTAATTAAAGAAAGGTGAGGAGAGAAATTTTTCCCCTATTCCACTCCAGAAATGATAGAAACACTAGTGGCGGGAATTCTGCTCGTGTAATTAATTCCTAACCTCTTTTAAAGACATGAACAGGTGATCATGTAACAAATGACGCTGCCATTTATTACATGACTAGAATCGACTGAGCTATGTCAGATATGTGTTTTGAACCTATGTAAAAATGAATGGAAGGAAAAGGAATGGACGTTCGATGCCGGGAGCATTTTAATCTTTTGGGAAAATAACTGTAAACTTGCTAAAGTAACAATAACTTATGAATACTCTTTGATGTTTACAAAAAACACATCTGAAATAATTCTAATATATTTTTTTTTGTTACAAGTAAGTCAGGGGTTATACTTGTTCGAGGTGCTGCAACTTTTTGAGAAACGGGTAGTCCATTATAATGCATCCACGTGTTGTCTCTTCTCAAACTGCATGCAGTATAGTGGCCGATTGCACTCGCTAATCGAGTCGTATGTCGCAAATCCACAACCCAGCACTTTCAATTTCAAATTTCGCTTCTCGTCCTATTCAATTATTTTTGGTATTTTGTTCAATGCTACTTTGGTATTGCTATTGTCATTTAACCCATAGAATAAAACGAGATCACCTGCAAGAAGATTGCAACACTTTTAGTTCTATCCTCATTGGGGAATAATAAAAAACAAATAGCCAACAAATGAAGTTCAACCGACCATGAGTTAACTGGAACAGAAAAAACTTACCAATTTCATGAACATCAGTTCTGGTTCCAGTACATCCAGTTTGTTGACATTTTCCGATTCTCCCCAAGCGGCAACAATATTTCTGACCAATTCATTGAAACCAGTAATTGTCGGCGAACGCTGTACGCCTGGTACTCTCTGAATATATCTGGACAATTTTTGTCACATTTTTTGGATGACAGTAAAACTGGATAATTGCCCAGTGAAAATCAAGTCAATTGTATTGGCGATTGGATCTGCACAGTTGATTTTGAAACCATTTTTTCTACGGGTAACAGGTGACAATCGCCTTTCTTCCCTGGAGGCGTTTTTTTGTTATTTATCTCGTTTTCATAAATCTGGAGATTTATCTCCCTCTCATCACATAACTGTGTTGAGTGATCCCGTGTTTCTTCACATGGCTCAACAATTTGAAAAATGTCGACATTTGTGCCCATTCATTGACCTACAGAACAAAATATGTAATGTAAATTTCGAGGTTACAAACCATCTCACAAGGGGCTGACGTGCGAAGAGTTGAGCAAATTTAATGTTGGAATTCGTGGGATTTCAAATTATACACAAATTAATTACATGAGTATAAATTAAGCGAGTGATTCGCTAGTGTTAATTATGAGAATAAAAAATTCGTACCTTGCCAGAAAAACATTTGTCATCATGCATATGCGCCAGTAGTACTAGGAATAGACTGTCCAGTCCACAGGTATTCGTAACATGTATTTCTTTTTTCTGAAAAGTTATTGGAGGGCAAATGTTGCCATTTTTGATAATGGGAATAGAGTTGCTTCTGGTAGCGGTTATTCTATCCTGTATTTTACTTTTTTTGGTCACCTAGATATAGTGATGGTTTCTTTTTTTTAACATTTTCTTTGCCAGTAGGTTTTCGACTGCTCTTTTGTAATTTCCTCTTTTCATTCTCAACGGCGAAGTTCTTCCAATTCTCAGTAGCCTTTAAGGCAAGTATATTCTTACTCCCTGATATATGATCACAAATACTACATATGCGCTTTTGTCCATACCCTTCCTCCCCTACGCCAGAAGAGCAAGTAGGCAACGCATGCACCACATTGTTGCATACTTGACAAAGATGATTGTCTGCCGCCTTTTTGCAAATTATACACAAACGATTGGGAGATTCTCCTGCAAAATAACGTATAAAATAATAATTGGTTTCTTAAAATCACAAAAGAAAAAACAATAAGAAAAAACCTCAAAAAACTCATGCATTTTGTAGCCGAAAAATATGAATATATACATATACGCTGCATAACCGATACGTATATACACATACATATTAATGTGTGTAAATAGTATGTCAATCATGCGGTATTCCATGTCAATTGAATAAGATCAAAAAAATAATAGACGCCAGGAAAGAAATCTACTTCATTGTTGAAAAAAAAAACCTTTCCGGTTATTTAGTTAAAATTTTTATCCATTAACGATTCTTTGAATCGAAAGCTCAACGATAAACCAATATTTAAAATGGTGCAAAGGACGAACATTGACAATGAATTATCTCATGAAAACGGCTTTTTTCATATTTTTTTTCTTCGACCATACTATACACAGTGGCCATATAATGCTCCATATACTAGGGTCGGAAATTGCACCATTACATATTGGCGATGCATGTGTAGAACAGAATAACATAAAAGACACCAGTAAGGACAGATAAATACAGTTAGATGCTAGAGTGGTTCACGCTTGTGCGCACCTATTACAAACGTATGAGACCTAACAGGTTGTGGGGTGGGATATTGCCTACACGCTTTTCGTTGAATTTGAGTGGAGTGGAACTCAGTATTTTTTCGCAGCGCACGGTGTGCACATCGATTTAACCGTATGAAACGAAATTCTTACGTAATTCTGACTTTTACAATTATCCCATACACTTAAAAGAAGTGTACGAACATAATTGTATTTGTTTTCAAATATTTGTATTCCTTAATTAACCGGTCTGCAAGAAAATAAAATTGAAGTTCTATAAAAAAATAAAAAAATAAAAATATAAATAAACCCGGTTATAATATGAAAGAAAGAAAAAATGCCTATTGTATAAGTGGTTCAAAAATGTCGCCCCTTTGTGCTTCGCAAAAACCTAGTCTTTTTTACACCCTGTTATGCACCCCGATGTCTCAAATCTGTGGACGATATTTAATACGGTTTTTACCGTAGGTACCGGCCGATTTTCAAACGAAAATGCAAATCGCCCAACAACTTCTTCAGCGCTCTGAGAGATGAAGTACCACTTAATTATTTGCATTTTGTCCTCCTTAGTGTATACCGTCATCGTTATCGTTATTATATTAAAAACGTTTATTTAATTACAATATGAATATTTTATTTACGCAGACACGGCTAAACTGATTCCTTATTTCGATTATTGTACTTTAGAGTAGAGGCAAGAATTCAGTTCACACGTGCGCATTATAATTTATGGGCGGGCTGTCCCGCCTACATAATTTTATTGGTTCCCTATTGATGTAAACACCAGACAATAAAAGAGAAGAAGAGACAGAGAATAAATTATAACAGTTTTTTAAAACGACGACATATCAGTCTGGCAACTAAGGATATAATATTTCTCTGTCAGTTCCCTTTATTTGAAGAGTTTATTCTTTTCTTATTTATTAATGCTCGGCTTTGAAATCTTCCACTTTTCTATTCTGTATACCGTTCTAAATGGACCACATTGTTACTTTTTTAACTTTCGAGCTATGTTAATTGTATCCCAAGAAATTTTTGGGCATAAATAAACAAAATTCTTACCCGCCAATTCACTGGTAATTACCAGGGGAGCTACTTTTGCCACATATACGTTCGTCTCGATTTCTATTTCTTTTTCCTGTAGTATCGGCGATACTATAACGGAATCTAGATGACATTCTGAGTCCAGTTCTTGCATTGGATTTAAAGCTTCTCGAACTTCGAAGACTTCCATTTGAATTTCTTGACCCCATTTGTGCCAAGAGTTGTCTATCTGACCATGATAATACTCTGTCTCGGGATTTGTAATATCAATGTTGTCTTGTAGTTCTTCTACAGAATCCAAAACAGGGGTCTCTGAAGGAAATGCAGGAATATTTATCAGTAAAATGTTACACAAGAAGCATCTTCATATAATGGAGTCTGTAATGCGAACGAACATACAGATATTTTGACATGCAACGAGAATCCCCCTCCCGTTAATTTCGTCAAATATGACGTTAGTTTTTTCTTAAATTTTATATAAATATGTAGTTTGTAGATGGTTATTTATATATTTTCAACAAGATCACAACAGAAAAAAGTCAATTACCTTTTGTGATCATTCTCTCCAAATTATCATATGCGACAGCGGATGGTAATTTTTCTCCTGTTTGCAGACGACCTGTCGTAACTGGCAGGTATAATAGAAGAATGTCACGTAAGATACCTTCAGCCTGGTTTTTTGAAGATGATATCACCAGCTGGCCAATACATGCCATGAGGAAAGTTTTTATTTTCTCTCCTGTACCCTTTCAAAAATCTGGCATATTTATGGAGGGTATGAGCAACATCTAATCTAATGAAAATATCGACTTGAGCATTAGGTCGATATATTCCTCAACCGTTTGTGCGGAAGTGAACCCACTTGCAACTCTTGTGTAACAAAGCTTTGCTCCAGTCGACTACGCAAATATGAGGAATGGGCATTCCCTCTCTCCTCCACATTTTCAACCAATGGCAGTAGTATAGCTATCCGGTTCCTGGGACACTTCGATGGCATGTCAATCCGGTGCGACCATCCTCAGGGGTGGTTTTGTGAAGGTCGTGCATGAAGTGTCACCAGGGTGTGCTGAAGAAGTGGTTGTCAATGACCAGAGGGTGTAAAAGACATGAAAGGGGTGTAAAAGAAGTGGTCGACAATGACCAGAGGCTGCTGAAGCCGTCTAGAGGGCGTAAAAGACATGCAAGGGGTGTAAAAGAAGTGGTCGACAATGACCAGATGCTGCTGAAGCCGTCTAGAGGGGAGTAAAAGACATGCAAGGGGTGTAAAAGAAGTGGTCGACAATGACCAGAGGCTGCTGAAGAAGTAAATGAATGACGTCAAAGCTCGGTAAGTGTGAGCTTAAGGAGCTTAATCTAAGCTTTGTGTGTATTTATTTATTTATTTGGATACACCATCCAACAGATAAATCCATTTATAGGATGGGGACAACATATGTTTAAAATCACAACAGTTTAAAGACAATCACAATAACAATAACAATAATACTAAATATACTTATATAATACTAAACAAAAAAAAATAGAAAAAAAAAGCAAAACATATACCTACATACTTATAAAGAAGAGGGTAAAAAGTAACTAATTATCTACATACAGCTTTTTTATAGAACAGATGTTACAATGTAAAATATCCAACTTATTTTGATTCATATGATAACTATTACATATATTAAATAACGGAGAGAACTTTAATAAGTTGGTCCTTGGGGTTGGCAGGTAAAACATATTAGTATGTCTAGTCGCAAATGTGTGCACATTAAACATAATTTGACGCAAGATGGAAGGCGAATCGAGGTAATCGTTAAGTATTTTGAATATAAATATCAGGGAGTGCATTTATCTTCTACTGTGTAAGTCCATGATCTTGTGTCTTAATAACAGGTCTTGATGAGGCATGCCTACAGCTGGGTAATAACCATCTACCTTATATGAACCAAATTTTAGAAATTTACGTTGTATATTCTCCAGATTGTCTCTATATACTTGATACCCAGGATTCCAAATAACGCTCCCATATTCTAATTTAGACAGAATAAAGGCATTAAACAGATTAAATAATACTCTGTCGTCATTAAAACCCTGAGAGTTTCTAATTATGAAACCAAGATTTTTGTACGAAGTTAGTACAATGTTGTTGATATGTAAGTCATTAAACTCAGTAACTCTATTCAGTTGTGTATTATTAAGAGTGTAATTGAAAACAGAAGGTTCATTTTTTTTGCTAAAAGTAAGTATGTTACACTTTTGCACGTTCAATGGCAGATTATTAATAACACACCACTCCTGGATTTTATCCAGATTTGTTTGAAGCCTAAGCGAATCTAAATCAGAGTTAATCTTACAAAATATTTTCAAGTCATCAGCATAAAGAAGGCATTTGACATCAACTGCATCTATAATATCGTTTAGAAAAACAACAAAAAGTAAAGGTCCTAAGACAGACCCTTGCGGGACACCAGAGGTTGCAATAATCTCACTGGACTGAGAACCACGGTATTCAACTCGCTGTCTCCTTGAAAACAAGTATGATTTAATTAAATTAAGTAAATTATCTGAAAATCCAGCTTCAACAAGTTGAAGTTTATACAAAAGTACACCATGGTCGAGTCTATCGAAAGCCTTACTGAAATCGGTATAAATGACGTCAACTTGCCCACCGGCATCTACAACTTCAGAAATATATTGAGTTATGCAAAAGAGATTTGTAATAGTAGACCGACCTCGTGAGAAACCATGCTGATGTTCAGTGATCATTCCGCTGACGTTAAATAGTATCTCATTATGCAGGATAATTTCAAATACTTTCGAGAAGTTACATATAATGGTTATGAGCCTGTAGTTAGTCACACATTTTTTGTTACCTTTTTTGAAAACAGGGCATAATCTGGATGTTTTCCAGATATTTGGAAAAGTACCAGATGCGAGACAAAGATTAAAAAGTTTCATAAGTGGCCAGGCAAACACCGCAGCACAATCTCTTAACACGAAATCGGGAATGCCGTCTGGGCCGGCAGTAAGTTTAGGCTTTATATGCTTTAGAGCATTGTAGACGGTATTTTCAGAAACACAAGTTATAGAAAATGTATTATTTTTGTCACTATTGCTCAGAAGAGGAGTATCCGTATAACTATCAGAAAAATTGGTTTCAAAATATGAAGCAAATGCATTGGCTATGTCTTGTGGATTCTGTAAATCAGTGTCGTCAAAAGTCATAGTATCGGGAAGAGAATTTACTTGTGTTCGTCCATTTACATAAGACCAAAACTTTTAGGTTCTTGGCGGATGTTATTTTGCACGTTAGTCAAAAAATGTGAATGTGCAGCAGTGATGTCTCTTTTGATCACAAAGCGTAACTGTTTAAATTCATTATATAACGCTAAATCATGCGTACGCTTAAACTGCTTCCATAATTTTGCTTTTTTTCTTTATATTATAAATTATATCCTTTGAAAACCATGGAGGGAACTTTCTTGGCCTGGGAACTTGTTTGGGAACATACAGATCAAGTATTGTATTAACAACTTCATAAATGTTCTCGCAAGCCTCATTACAATCGTTATAATCATTTAAATTATCGTCTCGTTTAAAATGTATTGTCACTTAAGATTTGTATCTGTACAAGAAGTGGTCGACAATTACCAGAGGTTGCTGAGTAGTTTTTATTGCTTTTACAAGAAGTGGTTGACAATGACCAGAGGCTGTTGAGTTGCACCTGAGCAAATTGTCACTTAAGATTTTTACCTGTACAAGAAGTGGTCGACAATGACCAGAGGCTGTTGAATTGCACCTGAGCAATTGTTAATTAGTCTTTACCTGTGAATCTATTGTTTGGTAAGGTTAGGAATGAATTAAGAATTCATCAATGTCCAGAGGCCGTCGCCTAGCTCAGACGTGTTTTGTTTTTCCCCGTCTAGTTTATCTCTGACGTGTTAACCTTTGACCTTGTTTTTCTCGCCTAGCTTAGTGTTGACGTGTTGTTTTTGAATATACATTTCTTAAATAAATTATGATGTGTTCATCATGCTGTGTCAGCTAAAGATAAAATGCATTTTTCCTATTTATCTTTGATATATAAACGTTGTTAAACGTTGTGAAATATTAGTTTGATTTGAAGTGTTTAAATATGTATCCTATATATACATTACTCTTTTTTCTCCATATTTTCGGTGATAGTTTTCAACCGATACGTACTGATATTTTATCTGTGCAGAATTATACTTTTCCGTTGTGAAATGGTTTATTTATGTTATATGAACGAACAGAAGATGAAGTACATTTAAGGGAGTACCCGGCATTTTATTTTGAGGGTGAAAAAAATTCCATTGAAGACATCTATTCAAGATTTTCAAAACAGAACTGTGGGCTATGTAATAGGTGAGGACATGCACTACTATCCAATTACACCTAGGAAATCACAAATGTACTGCGGAAATTATAGCTTAGAAGAGTTTGTTGGAGAGCGGGTTATATGGTACCGTAATATTAAATATTTTTCTATAACTGAATTAAAATTAGAAGTGCCAGTTGTACAACAATTAGAAAGATTACATAGTTAACAGTTAGTACAAATCATGGACCGTGTAGGAAAATGCGAGTTCTGAAATGTTGTGATCAAGTTGTGGTCACATCACACAGTCCATTTATAATGGTGGTTTTTTGTACAGCTGTGACTTGGTAACTTTAGAAAATTGTAATAACAGTGAAGTATGTAGAGCATTCTGGAGAATAAACAAAATGATTCCTCACACATGTACTGTTATCGATTTGGATCATTGTATGTAATGTTTTGAGTATAAATAAATAAAAATGCATTTAAAATATTTATATTGTTTTATTTTATTTAATAGTACTACTACAATACGTTATCATTAGAAATCCAACTATTATGTTTATTATCTAAACCTAGCCATTTTACATAGACCTTATCTTTAGATCGTTTCAAAATTTTCTCAACGAAATAAACATCAGGATATTTAACTTTTTGTAATTGTTCTTCATAGAACCCCCCTAATATATCTTGATTATTTTCATCTTTTAACAAATAGGTAGTTGGATTGGTGAGTTGCACTTTTCTTATTGTGAAAATTTCAGTTGTCCAATTAGGTAAGTATTTTTTTATCAAAGACTCCTCTAATTTTTGATATACAAACATGGTCACCAACTTTGAATTTTTGATTTTTGAGAGCCATCTTGATACGATTATAAACAGTTGCAAGTAGTGTTTTTTTCATCCTTTGTGGTAACTTCTGATGGTTTCATTTTTATCGTACTATGTTTTGTATTACTATAACGTGTCACTATTTTTGGTAATATATCAATCCACTTGTAGTTTCCATGTAAACTAAATTCTTTCCACATTAATTTTTTTAACGTTCTATTAACTCTTTCCACTGTAGATGCCTTCTTCTCGCTGTAGACATTATAATAATGGACATTGTATTTTTTAAATTTTTTTTAAAACTGCTATTAAAAAATTCTGTACCCATATCAGTTTGCAAATTGTTAGGTTTTTAATTTTAATCACCTTTTCCATAGCCTTGCTGACTTCATTACCAGTCTTAGTTTTTAAAGGAAATGCCCACACTAACTTTGAAAAACAATTAATTACCACTAACAGGAAATGCCCACACTAACTTTGAAAAACAATTAATTACCACTAACATATATTTATAACCATTATTTTCCTTTGAATGTTGTAGCATTTCAACCAAGTCTGCTTGATATAAATCAAAGAGGGATTTTATTGTGACCCTCCTGCGTTTAAAGTTTATTCTTGCAGGTTTATGTAGTTCCTCAGCATCTTGTCTTTTTTTCATTTGTTATATTTTGTTTCATTATTGAATAATATTAGCTTCACGTAACTCTTCTATGATTTAAATTATTTCATTGGCGTGCCCCGAGTGTCCGGCTTCATGAGAGGCAATTAATAAACGCAGTCTTTCAACTAATTAATTAGGATCATCCCAGTGCACATAATTTATTACAGGATTATTGTTATACACTTTCATAAACATCCCCTCTCCTACCGTTAAAGGTGCAATATTTTTTTTATACTTTGCCAACTTGCTACCATCGACTTGTTTAGATGGCTGATAATATCGTCTATGTGCATTTGTTTTAAGAACAATTTCTTTATACGTCTTTTCATCGCTCTCTGAAAAATCTTTAGGATTTTTCTTGAAGAGTAACTCGTACAGACCACGAGTACCTTTATATGTTTTATTTTTAACAACTATATCAGATCCATTTATCCCTAACTCAGAATTACCTATATAAAATTTTTCTAATTCAGGATTATGTCTAACACCATATTTGTGATCAAATTCCTTATTTTCGTCATTTAACATAACACGTATATATCCTAGGTAATGTATCGTATTGTTCTAAATATTCATTAAAGGAATCCTCAAATATTTTTTCATCACGAATTTTATATTTTATATCTACATCATTATTATCATCATCATCTTGAATTTCATTTAATATAGATGTTTTTAGATTTCTTGGAATAAAGGGGGAAATGATTTTTTACTAGTTTTTGGTGTTGAAAATACTGAAGTTTTTGCAGTACTGGTACCTGGTTTTATATCATCAAAATCATCATCTTCATTTTTTTGTTTAACATTCTCTTCTCTTATGTGTATATTTGTTCACCATGTTTTAACGCACTTAATTTCTTTTTTATACTTTTACGTTTTATTGCAATTCTTCAATTATTGCAATTCAAGGTCTCAAACGGTATCTGATGAGACTTTAGGAGTTACAATATTTTTATATTAGTTAAAAGATATGTAATGATCTAAACCTATTCGGTATCTGCCTTCATTAAGATTATTATATTTGAAAATACCTAAAAATCCATAAGGTTCTTTCCAACATAACGAACAGATATGTTTTAGTTCCTCAAAAGACATATCAGTACCCACGTGATCATTATTTACATGTTTCAAATTTTGGTCATCTTGTTTGAAAAGGATAAGGGCGTTGGAGTTGTCCCTTATCAAGTGTTTTGGGATTTTTTCGTACGTCTGACACAGATAGAAACTATCAATGTTATTATGTCTGCCCATACTAAAGTATTCACGTATCACATGTTGTTTATCACATGCAACATCGTCAAATATAAAAATTGAATTAGGCTTTGCTTGTGACGGTTCCAATACATTTTCACTATTATCGAAAGCATAGTAGCCAATACCTTTAATAGGTTTCAGTAACTTCTCTAAATATTTATATTTTGGTTGATATAGACACGTTGAGACAGTTTACATTGGTTTTTCCGCAGTTTGATGGACCTACAATTACACATCGAATTGTAGATAGTAATAATATCCCATGTTTAGAATTTCTCTTTAATACAAAATCATGATTATCAACATTGAGGGTAACGTCTTGTTTTATTATTTTCATAGTGCTTGGTTATCTGTTGTTAATATTCAATTGTCATTATTGAAATAACATAAATAAAAAGACCTACAGCTATATATTTACGTTCATTTTAGTCTAAGCTGTTTGCATTCTCGGTACGGAAAAATGAAATATTATCCAAACATATCAAAGGGAGATGGACTTTTAAATTCCGCTATAAATAAACTGCCCTTTGAACTCCATATCCCTTCTTATTCATTTTGTGGTCCAGGTAGGGCCAATTAACATATAATAGTTAAAAATGTAAAAAATTGATTATATTACATTAGGTAGGTAATAAATTAGTATAGGTACTAAATTGTAAAAAAAGGTTGGCTCGAGGCGATAAAGGAATAAACGGACTAGACGAGGCTTGTAAAGAGCATGATATAGCTTACTCTAAAGAAAAAGACTTAAAACGACGTCATGAAGCTGATAACATTTTAGTAAAAAAGGCATTACGTAGTTTTTTCATCTGATGCAAAATTTAGTGAAAAACTAGCAGCGCTAGGAGTCGCTGGAGCAATGAAAACGAAAGTTAAACTTGGTATGGGACATAATCTTAACAGTTTACAAATTATAAAAAAATTGGAAAGACTTAAGAAAAACATTGAGAATTCATTACAAACAATTGAAGATTTTCTAAATAATATTGAACAAAGGAAAGTGGTGCGCAATAAAAAACGAGTAAAAGTAGATAAACAAAAACAAAAAAATGACGATACAATTATATCTGAAGAACCAACAACAACAACAACAAATCTTGATGATGATTTACAAAAACAATCTAGAAAACGAAAATTTGATTTTGAGGATAAAACTGAACATGTTGTCAATGGACATATTAAAAAAATTAAACTTGTATCCAAAAAGAGAAAATTAGATAATGTAAATAATCCTGATAATAGCCCTATTAAGAAAATAAAACTTAATAATTCAGGAAGCTGTAGAAAACACAAATTAAATCCAAATGAATATATAGATATTAAAAAAATAAAACTCAATAATTCAGAAAGTTATAGACAAAAACGTAAGGTAGATGATGATGATGACGGTGATTTACAAAAAAAAAACCCACCAAGCGTGTTAAATTATAATTTATTTTAATGTTATCATAAGATTATTATTAGTACAGAAGGATATCTCTAGTAGTTAATACGTAAAATAATGGCTGCTCGTAAGAAAACAAAAGGTTCTCATAAAACAGAAATTAAAAGAAAAACAAAGAAATCTCAACGTAGCAGAAAATCAGTTGCACTTAAAAATGTAATTAGACAAATTAAGAAAAATGTTCACCGACATAAGCCAAAATATGTGGGTGATGCTATTTCAGTAGCATTACGAACAATTAAAAAAGTAAAAAAGAAAATAAGACCTGCTCGTGTGATACCAGTTCCAAAAAGAGGAGGAATTTTACCTCTAATACCTATATTCGCCGGATTAAGTGCTCTAGGGGCATTAAGTGGAGGATCATCTGGGATAGCTAAGGCAATAGGTGACACAAGAGGTGCTAAAGATCAATTAGAAGAATCTGAACGTCATAATAAAACAATGGAGTCTATGGCCATGGGTAAAGGTCTAAATATGAAACCGTATAAAAGTGGTTTGAGTCTTTTTTAAAACCTGCTCAAATATTAAAAAACTTCCAATAGCATTGCCCAGACGTGCCCTAACCAACATTGAAATACTAAAGTATGTAAAACTATTAAAAATTCAACACTTTAGAGGTGTATTCATGAGAAATAGTTTACCATTAAAAATACACCTTAATGAATGTGAAATTATCAATTTAGACGATCGGAATGGCCCTGGAACCCACTGGACTGCATACAAAAAATATGGAGATCAAATCGTATATATCGATAGCTATGGAAATCTTAGGCCACCAACAGAGGCAATGAAATATTTTAATTCAAACGGATTATTTCATATTATGTATAATCATGATGTATATCAAACATTTAATAGTTACAATTGTGGACATTTGTGTTTATCGTTTTTATACAATAAATAGTTCGATATAAAATAATATTTTTCATTTATGTTTGAAACCTTTGACTTGAAAACATGTCATTAGATTCATATATATTTCAATTGTCTGATAAAAGCTCGATAATATCTAAAAGATTCTATTCTCCTATAACTTTAGATAATAGTAAAACATACGCTTTAAGTATTATTGACTTTGTTAGTTATAATTCAATTCCAAATGTTGACAAAACAAATAACAAGTTTTATTATGGTGAAAATGAAATCGAAATACCTGAAGGATCCTATGAAATACATGACATAGAAAAATGTATCATTAATCATATAATTGATAAGAAAAGTAGTGAACGTACAGTGTTATCTTTGATTGCTAATAAAAATACCTTGAAATGCGAAATAAAATGCAATAAAAGAATTGATTTCAGCAAAGAAAATAACATTGGTAATTTATTAGGATTTGAGGCACGTGTACTGGATAAGAATATTAAACACACATCTGATTTTCCTATAAATATTTTCAAGGTCAATTCCATTTGTATGAACTGTAATTTAACAACAAACTCATATAGCAATGAAAAATCTGTACACATATTACATATGTTCTCCCCTACAGTGCCACCTGGATTCAGAATTGTAGAAACTCCCTCAAATGTAATTTATTTACCGATTAATACGCAATACGTTGATGAAATCACACTTAAAATCATCGACCAAGATGGTAATCTAATTAATTTTAGAGAAGAGCTGATAACAGTAAGACTGCACTTGAAAAATATTTCCTAAAATGGTTTTTAGATATGACGCGCAAAATAATTTGGTATTTCCAAAAAGCTCTGAAGATATAACAAGATCAAATGTAAAGAAAAAGATTAGTCTAAAAAGACACCTCAAAACAGTTAACACCTGGGAATAAACAGTTCTTATCTTCTTTAGGATCTACAGTACTAGAACAAAATTAAAAATCTACTTAGAGAAATTTGGTGTAATGTTAAGATTGGTTTTAATTTAAGTGTCAGGAGAATAATACTATTTTTTACGATGTAGCTATAAATATAAAAAACGGGAATATGAGTCATAATATTTTAGAAGTTGAGGACCATGTTTATGTTGATAATTCAATTAATGATGCAGAATATCACACTCATCAACCGTATGCATCTATTAGTTTAAATAATAACGATGAAATTCGTATTTCAATCCAAACACAGAATGTTTACACATTACCATCAAGAAGTTTTTTGTATATTGAAGGAAAATTATTAACCTAGTGCTACTTTAAGTTTTATTAATAATGGTATTGCATTTTTATTTGATGAAATTCGATATGAAATTGGTGGATATGTCATCGATCGTGTTCGTAATACAGGTATAACTTCCATTATGAAAGGATGTTTCTTATGCAGAAAATGAGAGTGGAAAATTATTGAATGCAGGATGGTCTCCCCTAGCAAATCCGAAATTAACTGATAATAAAGGGAATTTTAATGTGTGTATACCTTTAAAAATGCTTCTTGGCTTTGCTGAAGACTATAATAAAATCATTATGAATGTACGTTAAGAATTGATATTACTTAGGAGTAATACAAACCTCAATAGTATTCTTACGAATAAACCCGATGAAAAACCGAAAATTGTTCTAAATAAAATATTATGGAAAGTTCCACATATCTCAGTAGGGGATGTTGAAAAAGAGAAACTTTTAGGATATGTTGATAGTGGAAAATATCTCGACATTGCATTCAGAAGTTGGGCACTACAAGAGTACCCTTTACTGCAAGAAACAATGAAACATACATGGGCCGTTAAAACTACGAGTCAATTAGAAAAACCTCGTTTTGTAATTCTTGGTTTTCAAACAGATAGAAAAAAATGTTGCATCGAAGATGATAAGTTATTTTGATCATTGTAATTTAACAAACGTTAAACTATATTTAAATTCCGAAGTATATCCCTATGATAATTTAAATTTAAATTGTGATAATAACCAGTGGGCAATTTTGTATGAGATGTATGCACAATTTCAACAATCATATTATTATAAAAATCAAAGTGAACCTTGTCTCACCCCACCAAACTTCTTACAAATAGCACCATTAGTTGTTATCGACTGTAGTCGACAGCAGGACTTACTAAAAAGTGGGGCCGTAGATATAAGAATCGAGTTTGAGACGAATAGCAACATACCAGCTAATACTACAGCATATTGCTTGATACTGCACGATTGATTAGTGAAGTACAATCCATTGAAAAGTACGGTTAAAGTATTATAAAATGGTCCTCATCGACGTGCAGGGTTTTCAATACAAAGACAGTGATGATTTTTCCCAAGGGAAATCGCGATTTTAAATATTGAGAAGCCGACGTTCATATTTCACGCATTTGTACCGAATTTTGTCAAATTATTTTAAGACTTATCCTGGGAGTCAACGGACAAGATTGAGTTCCATCAACAGGACAACAAACTACATTCATGGACTGGAGTGGCGCTACACGAGAGAGATATGCCGTCATACGCGGCGACCCACCTACCTTGCGGTTTTGGGTCAAATCACCTCCATTATCTGTTAAATCCACTGCCAAAGAAACCCGTCCCATCTCCTCTTCTCCAAAAATTAACGGGGAAATTTCTGCCTATATACTCTAATCTAATTTCTATATTTATAACTAACAACTTATCAACTCTTATCTATGTTACGGAGTCCGCCGAGTCGTGCCTCTTGCGGTTGACTTCGCCGGCCGAGCGCCGGACGTAAACAGGTGACGCACCGAGTTCTATTCGGGACGTATCTCGAACGTCGTACGGACGAGCCTGGTGTCATCTAGAGTTTTCGGCGACACTATAAAATAGCCGCACTGGGCGGCGGGGAATAGTTCCTATTTGAATTATCTAAGCGGCGCGCTCTCCGTACAACGCTCTAATATAAATTGTATAAAAATAAATTAGTGTAGTTAAATAGTGTAGTAGTTGTTTTAATTAAATAAATAGTGTTAGTTTAAAAGTGCGAGTTTAATTTTTCACACCTCACGAACCCGAAATAAATAAAACGTTACATTGGTGTCAGGTGTTGCGTGTGAAAAAAAAAACAATAATAAAAATATTTAAATAAATAAATTCGCGATAATTAAATTAAGTGAAATGGCTTCAAGACAGGTATTTTTGAAGGACCTTAAAGTGGCGGATTTAAAAAGGGAACTTGAGGAACGGGAGTGCGAGACGACAGGGAAAAAGGCCGATCTGCAAAATAGACTTAAAGAAGCTCTGGAAAATGAAGGTGAAAATCCCGACATATTTTTATTCGAAATTGCCGGTGACATAAATTCGGCGTTGCAAAGTTTAAAAGGAAGCCTGGAACAGAAACTAATAGAAAATGGTAGTAACCTGGAACAGAAATTTGAGGAAACGTCTGGAAACTTAAGAGGGATGGAGCAAAACTTAAGAGGGATGGAGCAAAGGTTGGTCGAAACGTCTGGTAACTTGAGAGGGATGGAACAGAAATTAATAGAAAACATGGACCAAAAACTAATGGAAAATTATACATCTTTAGAAAAGAAAATTATGGAAAATTCTAGTTACCTCCAGAAACAAATAGGCGAATATGTGGACGGAAAATTTGGAGAAATTGAGAATAAATTTCTAGAAGTAGAGAGAAAAATTTCAACGCTGAGTTTAGGAAGTGAGGAACAACAGCAAATGGTCAATACCTCTCTGAAGTCACCTGGTAGCGACAGCGACAGGTTGAGTAAACCCGAATTGAGCAGTCCTGTGGAAATTTCGAAAATTCGTATGAAACCACCACTGTTTGATGGTAAGAGCTCATGGGTCAATTATCTACGACAATTTGAGGCTGCAGCGAGGGCAAATGGTTGGTCGTTGGCAGAGAAGGCTACCGCGCTGACGTTGGCGCTACGTGGTGACGCCACAGATATTTTACAGACGCTTTCTCTTGAAGAACAAGATGATTACCATCAACTAGTTAGACACCTGGAAATGCGATATGGTCAGTCTCATCTCGAGCATGTCTACCACTCGCAGTTGAAGAACCGCTATCAGAAAAGTAACGAATCGCTGCAGGAATTCGAAGCGGACATAGCGCGGTTAGTTCGTTTGGCATATTCATCTACGCCGGAGAACGTCATGGAACGACTAGCCGTGCAGGCATTTTTAGATGGTCTGCGTGATACTGAGACCCGTCAAGCTCTGACTCTCGCTCGTCCCAGCAAGTTGGTGGATGCTTTAGCGCGAGCTTTGGAATTCGAAGCTGCTAAACAGAGTTGCAGAGGTCAAGCTAAGGTCCGTAGGGTGGAGGAAGGTGTTGAAGAAGGAACCTGCAATGAAGCAGAAATTAGGCGAGTCGTCGAGGGCATGTTGGAAAAGAGGCAAATTCGGTGCTGGAATTGCGGTAAGGTTGGACATGTCCGTAGTCGCTGCCCTAGAAATAAGGAAACGACACCCTCGTCGGGAAACTAAAGGAGGTTGACCGTAAGGGGCAATCGTCAACCTCTAAGAAGCAAGCCCCAAAGAAAATTGCACGAGTCGCATCCCTTCAACACCCGTCTAATAGTGTTTTTGTCGATGGACTAGTCAATGGAAAAAGAGACTGTTGCTATTAGATACGGGTGCAACGAGCACTATCATTAGACCAGATATTGTTGGAACAGCAGCAAGAATTACTCCGACCAGCTGGCGACTACGTACTGCAACTGGAGATCCCGCTACCATTCGCGGTGAGACCAACGTCACAATTGTCATTGGAAACGTGTCGTTTGAACATCGAGCACTGGTAGCTGAAATTGAGGATGAACTTATTATTGGAATGGACATTATGAACACCAAGGGATTTGAACTGGACTTCAAGAATAATGTTCTGAAAATAAATGGCGAGGAAATCGTACTACATCGAAAGACGGAGGAAACAATCCGAGTTGTACTGGCAGAGGATACGGCAGTGCCAGAACGAAGTGAAATGATCTTGGACGCTCATTTGGACGGTAACCCGTGTGTTGGAAATATAATGATGTTTGAGCCAAGATCTCACGACGGCGAGGTAGCGAGAGGAATAGCCGTGGGAAAAGCTCTGTTGCGGACCGAGAAAACAGTACCGGTGAGAATAATGAACCTGAATCATCACCCAGTAAATCTAAGAAAAGGAATCGTTTTAGGGTACTGTTCCTCGGTTTCCTCCGTCATCCGAAAATTAGATGCTCAAGAAAATTCAGTTAGGAAGATTACAGGCGAGTTAGCAAACCTCCTATCATCGTCCTCAAGATCCTTGAGAAGTGATCAAACGACGAAGCTAAGGAGTCTGATTACTAAGTACGCAGATATTTTCGATGATGGGCAAGGTGGAAAGGGCAGGACAAATGTAATCCGACACAAAATTGACACGGGCGACGCTCGGCCCATCCGACAAACAACAAGAAGATTGCCATTAGCCAAACGCGAGGAAGCCGATAAAATCGTGCAGGACATGGAAAAAGATGGAGTCATTGAACCATCTAATAGTCCGTGGGCTTCACCAATTGTATTGGTAAAGAAGAAAGATGGCTCTACCAGATTTTGTGTGGATTACCGTCAATTAAACAACGTGACAAAGAAAGACAGCTATCCATTGCCTAGAATCGATGACACCTTGGATACTCTATCAGGATCAAAGATTTTCTCAACCCTAGATTTGAAGAGTGGATATTGGCAGTGTAGAGTTGGCACACCGGGATCGAGAGAAAACTGCGTTTACTCTGGGTACAGGACTATGGCAGTTTACCGTAATGCCGTTTGGATTATGTAACGCTCCGGCAACCTTCGAGAGGCTGATGGAAACTGTGTTAAAAGGACTCTCTTGGAAGACATGTCTTGTGTACCTTGACGACATCATCGTGGTTGGAAAATCCTTTGAGGATCACATGAAAAATCTGGAGGAGGTCTTTCAACGTTTGCGAACCTCTGGCCTAAAGCTTAGCCCGAAAAAGTGTCATCTATTCCAGAAGGAAGTGAGGTATCTGGGCCATGTTGTTTCCAGTCAAGGAGTGGCAGTGGATGACCAGAAGATCAAAACAGTGCGAGAGTGGCCAGTACCCGGCAATAAGCATGATCTACGAAGTTTCCTCGGGTTATGCACTTACTATCGTCGATATGTGCCCGGATTTGCCAATATTGCCAAGCCACTGACTCGACTCACGGAAGGAGAAAGACGGTTCCAATGGGACGATGAATGCAGTGAAGCGTTTCGACATTTAAAGGAAGCGTTGACGAGTGCACCTATCCTGAGCTATCCTCTCCCAGATGGAAAATTCATTTTGGATACCGATGCCAGTAATGTAGGTTTGGGAGCAGTTTTGTCTCAGATTCAGGACGGCCAAGAGAAGGTTATTGGATACTTCAGTAAAACCTTGTCGAAACCTGAGCGAAACTACTGTGTTACCAGGCGGGAGCTACTGGCGGTAGTGAAATCTGTCGAACACTTCTATAAATACCTGTATGGGAGGAAATTCTTGCTGAGAACGGACCATGCGGCGCTAAAATGGCTTCTACAGTTCAAGAATCCTGAAGGACAGGTAGCCAGGTGGATAGAGCGACTCCAAGAATTTGAACATTGTCAGCGGGCAGAAGAAAAGGACATCTTAGTATACAGAACGACGGCGGTGAACGATGATTGGCTGTCGGAAAAGGTTTTGAAAGACCAAGAGAATGACCCGAATCTGAAACCAATTGTGAATTGGAAGAAAGAAGATCGGAAACCCACTTGGGAGGAGGTATCACGGTATTCACCAACCGTAAAGTCATACTGGGCTCAGTGGAATTCCCTCGTCTTAAGCGACGGACTCTTAAAACGCGTTCTGGAGAAATCAGATGGTACCGAAGAGCGAAAACAACTGATAGTCCCCAGAAACAGAGTGCCAGAGGTATTGGAGGAGATCCACAATGGAAGCACTGGCGGACACCTGGGAGTAACAAAGACGCTGGGAAAAGTTAGGGAGCGTTTCTACTGGGTGAACTGCACTACTGACGTGAAGGAGTGGTGCAAGAAATGCGTGGTGTGCGCTGCAAGTAATGGTCCGCAACGGCACCCGAAGGCTCCAATGCGACAATACAACGTGGGTAGTCCGTTTGAAAGAATTGCCATCGATGTAGCAGGTCCGTTTCCGGAAACAGATAATGGAAATAAATACATCGTCGTCGTGATGGATTATTTCAGCAAATGGGTAGAAGCGTATGCCCTTCCAAACCAAGAGGCTTCTACTGTGGCGGACGCTCTCATCAAGGACTGGATTTGTCGATTTGGTGTACCTCTGGAATTACATTCGGACCAGGGGGAGAAATTTCGAGTCGATTCTGTTTCAGAATGTGTGCCGTACACTCGACATCCGTAAGACGAGGACAACTGCACTGCATCCGCAGTCAGATGGAATGGTGGAGCGAATGAATAGGACCATCAACCGGTACTTATCCAAAGTAGTCTCTGAACACCAGAGGGACTGGGACCAGTTTCTCCACCTGTTCCTACTAGCCTACCGGTCGTCAGTCCACGAAACAACTGGACAAACACCTGCAAGCATCGTCATGGGCCGTGAACTGCGTCTACCCTGTGACCTGAAGTTCGGCTGTACACCAGGGGACGACGTGGCTGGAGAGGACTACGTCAGTACTCTACGCCAGAGAATGGACGACATCCACGAACGAGTCCGTTCAAATATCCAGGGCGCCAGCGACCGCATGAAGGAGACCTACGACATCAACGCCAACGATGGCAGGTACCAGCCCGGCAACCAAGTCTGGTTATATAACCCACAACGTCGTCGTGGGTTATCTCCAAAACTTCAAAGCTCCTGGGAAGGTCCGTATGAGGTCGTCACCCGGATTAACGATGTAGTCTACCGAATCCAGAAGTTGCCAAGAGGAAAACCCAGGGTTGTCCATTTCAACCGTTTAGCCCCTTTCGCCGGAAATAATGACGAACAAGCTGAAGCCAGAGTTCGACACGTCAGTCCACCAGACAGCGAGCTCTCCTTCGAGGAATTCATGTTGCTTCATTCCAACGGCCAGAAAGCTCGCTACGGTGTAACGCGAGAAGAACCACGTGACCTGTTCCAGGCTCCTGCTGACTTCTGTCTTGCTCACTGTGTGGCAGCGGATCTCCGAATGTCCCGAGGGATTGCACTTACCTTCAAGAAGGCGTTTGGACAGTTGGAGGAGTTACGCAGACAAAGACCAGAGGTTGGACGAGTCCTTCAAATCACGGCGGCCGAGCAGGAGAAAGAGAGGTCCGTTTTCTATTTGGTGACCAAGCAGCTATCGCACCATAAACCAACTTATCAAACAGTCTGGGACACACTAGTCGAGCTGAGGGATGTGCTCTTGTCCCAGAGCATAAGCAGTTTGGCGATACCGAAGATAGCCAGCGGACTAGATGGCCTGGATTGGAGGGTGATCAGGAGTATGCTAGAAGTCCTCTTCCGGTTTACTGGAATTGAGGTTCTGGTATGCTGTTACAACCCCAGGAGATCGCTCAACGAGAAAACTGTGGACTGCTTCTTCTACCAGACCTCCCGATGCAAGAATGGGTCATTCTGCAGGTATCGACACGGACCAGAGGATGACACAATTCGAGACGAAATGTCTTTAAGGAGGGGGCAGTGTTACGGAGTCCGCCGAGTCGTGCCTCTTGCGGTTGCCTTCGCCGGCCGAGCGCCGGACGTAAACAGGTGACGCACCGAGTTCTATTCGGGACGTATCTCGAACGTCGTACGGACGAGCCTGGTGTCATCTAGAGTTTTCGGCGACACTATAAAATAGCCGCACTGGGCGGCGGGGAATAGTTCCTATTTGAATTATCTAAGCGGCGCGCTCTCCGTACAACGCTCTAATATAAATTGTATAAAAATAAATTAGTGTAGTTAAATAGTGTAGTAGTTGTTTTAATTAAATAAATAGTGTTAGTTTAAAAGTGCGAGTTTAATTTTTCACACCTCACGAACCCGAAATAAATAAAACGTTACATCTATAACTAAATTACTTATACAATGACCACTCTTATGTTTTCTTAATTTATTCCTTAACTCTACTTTGTCTATATTCTAAATTTCTAATTCTAAATATTATCCTAATAATAATGTGGCCACAGTGTTCGTTCCATCAACCATTGTCGAAGGAGTCTTTTAATACTTGCTCCGCGTAATCATTCCATATTTTTATAATCTCCGCATTTTCCCCCCTGTCTCGTATCATCGGAGGAAACTGTTGTCCGAGATTTAGTAATTCCTCTATTGCCCTAGCCCTCGCCCTTACTCTATTTTCTAACCCGCATTCCTGTAGTATGTGACGCCTTCCCTCTACCCCCTCTCCACATTCACACTCCCCATTCATTCCTCCCAGGTTGAATCTATTCAAGTATTCCCCCCATATTCCCGTGCCCCGTAATCAGTTGGATACCTTTAAACGTAAACTTAAGTCTATCCCTTCCCACCCTCGGTAACATTCCTTTAGTGCTCTCGTTTTCTGCCCCTTGTTCCCACTTGTCCTGCCATACCCTAATCTTTCGTTCATCCCTTTCTTTCATAATGTCCGTCTTGGTCTTGTCAATGTTAACGATATTGTCCTGATTCACACCCCACAATCGTCCGTTCATACATTCATTCATCCATTCGTTCAAGGTCTCCCTCCCTACCCAATTAATTACAACCCTGGCCCCATTTTTTGATAGCTCGCTCAGCATGCCCCATATGTCCCATATAACCCTATCCCTAGTCTTGTCGTTCTTTAATTTCTCCCAGTTTCCCTTGTTATATGTGTAGATTATATATCTCCCTTGTCTCCTAACCCTTTCCATCCTTATGATTTCTGCAACACCTTTTTTAACGCCTCCAGCTCTGCTCTATGAATTCCCGAGATTGTGTTTATTTCCCACACCTTTGTGTTTTCCTGCTCTGCACCCTGTATCCCCACTTTAATCTTTCCCACCTCCCCCCCTACCACTTGCGTCCACTATTATTTTCCGTAAGTCCGCGTCCTCGTCTATCCGTCTTGTCCATGTGAAATGTGCCACGTTCATTGTAGGGTCTTTTGCTATGTCTCCAGTCAGTCTGTTCCTTACGATATGGTCCTTGTTGTCCGTATATGTTATATAGTCAATGTACGCCTCGATATACAGCGGCACGCACCCCGCTAGCACCTGCAGTGCCCCCGTCGATATGGTTTTGTATGCCCTGCAGATGCCCAACAGTGCCGGCCGCTGCATAGCCTCCAATTGTCGTCTGAGTCTCGAGTCCGTCGCTTCCCCCCCCAAATTTCCGATCCGTACAACATTATCGGCTTAATTGCCCTTTCGTATATGATTTTTAGTTGTTCCTTTCCCGTTCCCCAAGTGTTGCCGGTCATCTCTTTTATCTTATTGTGAATGTTATGGACTTTTCCCCTTACATATTTGACGTGTTCTAAAAACAAAAACTTATTATCTAGTATAATTCCCAAGTATTTTAATGTATCCCCGATGGCTATATTAATCCCCCCCCTTAGTCTTTATCGTCGGTTTCCGTATTGTCTTGTTGTCCTTTGTAAAAAATAGTGCCTCCGTCTTCGTATCATTGTAGGTGAGTTTGTCGTTTGTCGCCCATGTTTCTGTCGTGTCCCTAAGTCTTGTCCATTTCTGTTCTATCTTTTTTTGCTGAGTCCCCCCCAATCCCTATTAGCTGGTCGTCCACAAATGCGATTATCCAATCATCTTCGTCGATTACCTTCCCCATTTCCCTAAACCACCCCTCCATTACGATGGTCCAGAGCAAGGGTCCAATACTGGACCCTTGTGGGCATCCTCTATTGATTGTCCACTCACCGTATCTGCCTTTCACATTTCTGTTAACTAGGAAGTCGATTGCTGTGTCTCTATACATGTCAGGTATCCCTTTCTCTCTTAACTCTCTTTCTACGGCCACCACCCAAACAGTTAAATGCATTTTTGAGGTCTAATGCTACTAATAATGTGTGCTTCCCTTTGCTTTTTCCCTTCTTCGATTTTCGTGATTACCTTTTTTATAGCGTCGTTAGTCCCCTCTACCTTGTCGAAATCCGTATTGTCTGTCGTCGATTTGTCCGTCTTTTTCTAGTCTCCATCGCATTCGTTCTGCCAAGATTTTGTCAAGAAGTTTCCCAAAGTTCGGTAGGAGAGATATTGGTCTAACCCCTCCTCCTTTCTTCGGAATCCAAACCAATGTTGAGGTTTTCCAAATGTTAGGAAATTTTCTTTGTTTGATACTTTCGTTATATATATCGACCAATACTTCTCCTTTCGTTTTTATAATTCTTTCGCAGACCGCCCGTGGTATATCATCTGGCGGAGTTGCTTTGTGTCTTTTCCATTGTCCGATTGTCCGTGTAACTTCGTCGATGGTAATTTTCATTGTACCCTCGTCCCAAGTCAGTTCCGTACGTCTTATTTCCTTCCTGTGGTCCTCCCATGCCCTAGTCATGTATTTTTGTCCGTCTGTTTCTGTGTCTCTGTTATCTGTCGGAAAGTATGTTTGTACAAGTTCCTCTTCCGTTTCCGTCTCCGTTGTCGTGTATGTTCCGTCCGTTCTTTGTATGTTTTTAAGTCCTGTCGCGTCCCTAACTTTGCTTATCATTTTATATATTGTTCCCCATGGGTCTCCTTGCGAGTTTTCTTCGATAAACTCTATTAGTTTCTTTTGTTTTGTTTCCTTTATTGTTTTCTTAAGAATGTTTCTTTTGTTCTTATATATTGTCTTCTTCTCTTCTCTTCTGGTTATGTTCCTTTCCTCTTGCATCTTTTTCCCTGCTTTTATTTACTTCTTTTTTCATCCTTGAGAGCTCTTCTGTCCACCACATGTTCCTTTTTTTTGTTGTTTTGGCTTTTATTTTGGGTATAGCGCATTCACAGCAACTTTTACAAAAAGTGTCAAATCTGAGGACACGATCGTCCAGCGTTTCCCCTATCCTTTCCTCCCACTTCTCTACTTCTTTGTCAAATTGTTCCCAGTTAGCTTTCCTGATATTGTATATTACCCTTCCCTCCCTATTCCTTCCCATTCCTGTAGATTCATTCAAAGTAATTCTAATCTGTTTATGGTCGCTTAGTGTCTCGTCGTCTAATACCTCTCTCTCTTTCACATCCATACCTCTAACAAATTGCACATCCACCCAGCTTCTTCCTCTCTCACAGTCAAACGATGGCCTATCACTCCTTTTATTCAGCAGAGTAAACCCTTCCGTATCTATCCATTCATACAATTTTCTCCCCTGGCGTCTGTAACATCCCTGGCGTCTGTAACATCCCCCATGCCCAGTTTTTAGCGTTGAAATCTCCTGCTATGAAAATCTTACCCTCCAATCCTGTGATCTCATTTTTCTTTTCGTCAAATCTATTGTTATTTCTACCCCCGGCTCGTCATAAATTGAAATAAAGTTAATTTTAGTCCTACCCTGTTCCCTTGTCCACTTCATACACGCGATATTATTGTTTGTAATTTCTGTTCTGTTGATGACATTTCCTATACCTTCTTTGAAAAGAATTATTGCCTTTGACGTTTCCCCCCTGATATTAGCTAATACCCCTCCGGCGTTTTCATATTTTTGTATGGTTCTTGAATGAATACTATATCACAGCTTTCTGTAACTATATTCTGGATTAATAAGTCCGTAGCTTCCCTGCCCCTGCCCAAGTTGTTACGTGTTCAGTTTGCGCTACTGTAGAGTATCTGGTTTTCACTAATTGCTGATATTTAATAGCTTATTAGTTCCGCGCGAGGGCGCTGTTGTTCCCGTGCTTGCAGGTTCGCCAGCGCGCACTCTGGCCGGTTTTCGATAGTCCGTGGTCATCCTGTCCAATTTTGGATGAACGACGGACGACGGCCATTAATGGGCATTTTCCTGTAGATATTGCACGCGTCGAGTCGTAGAATTGCATTTTGGCATCCATTAATTGGGATTTAAACGCTCGATCCGTTAAGTGAATCTTGGCTGTGTTGAGGCATATATTTTCGTTTGGTTGAGTCGAGTTTCAATCTACATTTCTGTAGGATATAAAATTAGTTACAGAGGATTGTTGTCTTCCAACATCGGACTAGTTGTACGTTGTGAACGTAGTTCTGAGGTTACCAGAATCTACACCTAATCACGTTACCCCCCTGGACGTGTCACCTATGGATATTGCTGTAATGGGTGTTTGTGGAGAAGTGCTGTGCCCTCAGAGTGAGGTTCCTTGGTGAGGGTCCTTGGTACGGGTCATTGGTCCTTGGTACGGGTTCCTGAGTACAGGTTCCTTGTTAGGAGTTCTAAGTTGACGATCTCCAGAGTGTGGAGCTGTTGTGCCAAGTTTCGAGCGCTTGGTTCGAGTCCTACACCCCCGAAGTAGGAATCCAGTGCAAGGCTTGCTGTACGTCCCCTTGCAGAGGATTGAACCCGAACTACGGAGATACCCCTTTCTATTTTTTCCTTTTTTATTACAACAACTGTTCCAGTCACGTGAGTGTGTCATTCCGATCGAAATTTGCTTCGCGTTATAATATAATATTGTTATTTTACATCACAGTCTACATATAGTTTGGTAATTTATTACTTTTACGGCCCTTTAACACTTATAACATTTTTGTACATAAATGTAAACCAACGGTAGCTACCTGCGGAGAGTACGCTGATATATTTTGTGGTTTTCTTTTTTTAAGGTTACATATTTAAGGTTTTTGAGTATTTCGTATCGGTGTTAAGGCCGAATTACACCCACTGTCACCACTGTAACTGACTGTGCTGTTTTCGTCTTATTAAAACGGTGTCTATTGGTGTTTGAAACGCTGTGTTTTAGTTTTCCTAGCCCCAAGGAACGAGAAACATCTAGTGTGTATCTTTTGCTCTTTGGTTACCATCAATTCAATACTACTCGTATTTATTAACCACTAATCTGGGGTACAGTATGCCCTGAGAGGAAGAGAGCTAGTTAAATAAATAAAAGTCGTGGCACAGGACTACTTTCCGGGCAAAGCAAGTGTCACGACTCTGAGTAGACCAGAGTGCCCTTTTTGAGTCTATAATAACAAGACTCCAGCTGAAGTCCATATCAAAGTTCCCTATCCACAATGTAATTTCCCCTGCCATTTTACCGGTAGTTTATATTTCTTCTTGATATTTCCAGCCTCCTCCCGATAAGCCGGACAATTAAGGTCTCTCGCAGAGTGTTTCCGTGGTTCTAGTTTCAGCCTTTTGCAGTTTGTACAGTCAAGTTCCTGAATCGAACACTGTGCCCCATCGTGATCCCCTGCGCATACATAACAGGTAGATTTTGTAGCATTACAATATTTAGTAACGTGCCCGTATCCACAACATTTGAAGCATATGGCCAGTTGACTATATTCCTCGGCGTACAGCTTCATTAGGTTGAAGCGTAGGTCGTCCGTTTTAATGATAATTCTAAATATGTCCGGTGTCGTTTGCAATATAATGTTTTCCTTTAACTCATTCCTGCATTGTCTTCTCGATATAATTTTCGTTTTCCTTACTATGTCTTCTAACTTCATATTTTCAAAGAATTCCTCATTTTGTACAATTAATTCGTTTATGAATTCCTCGTCGTTGTATCCCCTATCGATGCCCGTGATATATAACATTGGATCTGTTTTGACGTTATCCCTAATTTCCATATTCTCCTGTCTCATTATAATTTCGTTTATTTGTTTCTGTTGTTCCTCGCTTTTACTTTCGATGATAACTGCCCCCGTCCTTGTGTTCCTGATACTTTTTACTGTACCCTTAGCCCATCCCTTTGTTAGAATCTTCGTTATTTCTTTTGTTTCCAATTTGCCCTTTTCTTTGTCTTTCGGTTTTAGTATCGTTTCCCATCTTTCAATTTTGGTGGGCGTCCTCCATGGTTCTTTTTCTTCCTTTTCTTTCGTTCCTACTTCTTTCGTAATATCCGCGTACGATCTGGTTTTGCTCATTCTTATGTCTTCCCTTATTTCTTCTTCTTTACTACCCCTACTGCTGTCCACTCTCTCTTCGTCCCCTTGTTTTAGTGTTTTTTCCCCGTCATCGCTGCGTAACTGTCTTTTCTTTTTCTCTGTTTGTTATCTCTATGTTTCTCCTAAATTGACCTTCTTGAGTGCATGTCTCCATGTCCTCCATATCTTCTATGTTTGTCATCCTCCTATGTGTGTCCCCAACTTTCCTTCCTTCTATTTCTTGTTTTTCAAATTTTTGTTCCATTATTTTGATTGTTTTGTGTAACTCTTTTATTTCGTCCCTAGTTTTTTGTTTTTCCCTAGTCATCCCCTCTATTTCTTTTCTCAGTTTGTTGATTTCTACTTGATTATTCTCCAGATTTGTCCGTATATCCCCCATGTTGTGTTGAATTATTCCACTAATTTCTTTAATTAATAACTTCCTGTCTTTATTTATTGCCTCTGTTAAACTTGTGTCCCCATCCTCTAGATGTATGCGTTTGTTACCCCTACCCTCCATTTCCATAATTTCCTTTTCTAATTTCCCTATGGTATGCACCATTTCCACCATTTCCCCCATCATATAATGGATCCCTTCGTTAACTTGACCCTTGTCCATCCTTGTGAAAGATATTTTATGATTTACCTCTCTTGAAATAGCCTTAATAATAATATCCCCCCAGTTTTTTATTTTCCTAATCTTCTCCTGTTGTGACTCTTCCATGCCGAATGTGTTGTCTAGCCTCTCATCTCTTCCCCTTTTCCTCCCTTGTTGTTCCTCTTCCTCGTTTCCACTTGTTCCTGTCCTAGTTTCCCCGGTCCATGAGTTGTGCCTTTGTGGCGGGCATCTTCTCATAAGTATACTTTTGTTGAACGCGTCTGAATCTTCCATGTCTTCTCCTATATATACCTCTTTTTATTCCGTTTTTCTTTTTTTTCAGATCCACCTAGTCTGACTTAAAGGTAAGTGTCTTAAGGTAAATATTTTTATCCCTAGTGGTACGTATTATACTAATAAATAATAACTACGCCTCAGGTAAGTATAATTTTTATTGTATATACAGCAGGTAAGTATAGCCTAAATTTCCTAAGCGTATAGCTCTATAGCTCACTTATTGTCCTTTCTGTTTTCAGGGTCCGTTACCGTGGTTTACGTATTATGCTAGTTACTTAAAAGTACGTATTTTGCTAATAAATAAAAACTACACCCCAGGTAAGTATAATATTATTCTGTGTACAACAGGTAAGTATAACCAGTATTCCCTAATGTATTTATTGCCCACTTATTGTCTTTTGTATTTACAAAGTCCGTTTTCGAATTTTATAATTGTCCCGGTCGCACCCGAACGCGCCCTACGCAAATTTTGTATCACCGCGTTCGGCGGCGACTTAATGCCACTTGCGCTACTGTAATATAGCACCGTGGTCGGTCCGACCCAAGTCGGGACCGAACGCACTCAGGGCAACTGTAACGTCTTCCTTTGTTGTCCGTTGTGTTTCCCGAATACCTTAAAGTCTAAATAACTCACTTTGAGTCCGCAGGTCCTCCTACTGTCTGGGGCCCCCCACCAAGCTGCTGTTGATGTGTTGGGCTCCCCTTCTCGCACCACACACTGTGTCCTATCACTGTTTTTTACTGCCGCATTCCGTGACACTTTTTCCACTAACAACACTTTGTTTATCACTGTTTGCGGTATTATTCGAACCAAATGCACTTTTACTTTTCAGTCCTGTCTATTTCGTCCGTTTTTCATCGTGGCGCTACAGTAAGAACACGGATATAACAATTGAAAATCTTGAAAATATTTAAAAAAATATTATTACTAAACTGCTGGCCACTCGAACTTACACATAGAGAGTTTTAGGCAAAATTTAAAGTTTATATTTTTATATTTTATATTTTTAACAGGAATGCAAATTTTTGAACGCGGCTTGCAAATTTTAAGAGCTAGTTTTTTCGGATTAAGCTGCATGACGTATATTTATCGTAGGACCATAGGTTTATTATATACGGGGTGATCAATGAAGTCATGCAAAAAATAAAAAAGTTTGTATGAGTGAAAGTTCCGCAAAAATTTTTTTTTATCGTTGCAATACGGTTCGTTACTAAGGTAACATCAATATCTCTAGACGTTTTTGTCAGTTTCTGGATTAAGGCCCTTAGGCTTTGTACACACTACTCAACATAAAATTTGGGTAGCAAAATTTTTAAAATGCTATAACTTCACATTGGATTGACGGTTATTGATGATTTTTACGGATTTGTAATCTTTATTTCATGTAGATTTTCTCTGGTCTAAGTATTTTATTTGAGGGTTGGAATTTTCACATTATACCGGGTCGATAATATACAAAAACGTAGCGACAAGAACACGTTTATTATTTTCCTCCAAATATCGCTGAATTGGCCTTCTCCAAACTAACATTCGGCCATCGGAGTGAAACAAATTGAATCTTGTTTCTTCAGTAAATAAACAATGGCTCCACTCTGCATTACCCCAATTCGGAGGCCGATTTGCCCATGCCCGCCTATTCGCTCTATGGTGCACACATTTTGCTCTGCGACGGGCTCTATAATTTAAAATGTTTGCCATTATTTAAGTTTTTGTAAAAATAAATTCTCACCTCAAGTTGTTTTTATTTAATGTTCTTCTCACTGTTCTGTCCGAACCTCTCACTCCAGTTTGTTGTCTTAAAGATTCATTTAGTTTTCTAGAGTTCTTTGTTCTATTCTGCATAGTTTCTCTCATTAAAATTATTTCGGTTCTTTGTTTTTTTTTTTGTATGCACCCCATGCCCATAATTATGATCACCAGTAGTTTCGACGCGGCGCTTCAAATTATAAATTGTCTTTCGGCTGACATTGTAAATGTGCGCAATTTGCTCTTTTGACATTCCTTCGTTAAGAAGTCGAATGCAATTTTCCCTTTCTGCCGTGGTTAAACGCCTCATGTTAATTAAAATTTACAAAATTATAACATTGAAATGTGTCAGATTATTTCTAGAATAATGTTAACAGTTTTTAATTCCATAGCAACAAATTTGTTTTTCCAATGCCTACTTTGAAATTGACGCGTCGCGTAGAAATTACACCCGATCATAATTATGGGCATGGGGGTGGACAAAGAACTCTGTAAAAGTGAATGATTCTTTGAGACAACAAACTGGGGTGTGAGTTTCGGACAGAACAGTGAGAAGAAAGTTAAATAAAAACAACTTGAGGTGAGAATTTATTTTTACAAAAACTTAAATAATGCCAAACCTTAGAGCGCGGCGTACACTACGTTTTTGTTTATTATCGACCCGGTATAATGTGTAAATTTCAACCCTCAAATAAAATGCTTAGACCAAGAAAATCTACGTGAAATAAAGATTCCAAATCCGCAAAAATCATCAAGAACCGTGAATCCAATGTCAAGTTATAGCATTTTAAAAAATATTGCTACCCAAATTTTATGTTGAGTAGTGTGTACAAAGCCTAAGGGCCTCAATCCAAAAAACTGACAAAAACGTCTAGAGATATTGATGTTACCTTAGTAACGAACCATATTGCAACGACCAAAAAAAATTTTTGCGGAAATTTCACTCGTACAAACTTTTTGATTTTTTGCATGACCTCATTGATCACCCCGTATATAATAAACCCATGGTCCTACGATAAATATACGTCATGCAGCTAATCCGAAAAAAAACTAGCTCCTAAAATTTGCAAGCCGCGTTCAAAAATTTGCATTCCTGTTAAAAATATTTAACTTTAAATTTTGCCTAAAAGTCTCAATGTGTAAGTTCGAGTGGCCAGCACTTTAGATAACTAGCTTAGGATAGTAGTTTCAGTTACTTTGCTTCAGTGTTTGTTTTTTACATGGTTTATACAATATTTCTGAGAATAAATATTCCGTTTAAACAATTTGTTCTAAATTCTAAATTGACTCATGCTTAGGTTAATATTTCCAGTTACTTTGCCTCAGTTTTTGGTTTTTGATTTTTTTGCATTGTTTATAACATTGTTTCATGAAAATAAATATTTCATTTTTACAAAGCGTTGTAAATCCTAAGTTGACTCAAACAAACCGTTTTAAATCCAAGAGCCAATCAATCAAAACGCATTAAATCCAAAATATATTTTGAAATTTTTGCCATACCTTTGGATCAAACTTTACGAATTTTGGGGTATACTGTTAAAATGAAGCGAACGCCCCATTAACAATGCTCCTCTGTCCCAGGCGCTACTCCATGGCCAACAAGGGCTGGACATTTGGAGTAATGGACCACATAATTCAAAAAGACAACTATAATTGAGTCACCTAGTTCTTAGTTCCTTGAATATCATCCGGCAACGCTGTGCGCGCATGATATTCGCTGACCGTTCCTGCTGAAGACGACGGCCGAACAAATTCAAAATGGACAGTCAGCTGATGGATTGAAGCGCTACAAATAACAAAATAAACATCGAAATTATTATTCGTTTCCGGACGGGCATTAACACACACAAGGAGATGCAAGAAAATCTGAAAAATTTATCTTTTAAGAATATAACACTACCTATAAATTCAAAGCCTGGATATTGATTTTTAAATGGATATTCGATTATTAAAGTGACAAAATAAACGTATTAGGATCATTATTATACAGCGTGATGCATAAAATAAAAATTGAACGCTACAATTGGATACAATGGGACAAAACTTTTCAAATTCAATCCTAACCTATAATGATCATAATCAATGCGGGTTTTGGTTGGACCAATAATGAGCATTACGTTTGTTGACAATACCATTAGTGTGAAAACGACTTTCGTCATTCCATAAAATACAATTATGAAAATTTGGATTATCACCTTCTAAAACTCGTAATCGTGCAATGAAATCCAGTCGTCTTTGGAAGTCGTTTGGCCTTAATCCTTGCGATAAATGAATTTTAAATGGATGATATCGATGTGCTTTTAAAATTCTATGTACTACTGTATCGTTACTAACTCCAATTTCTCTTAACCTGTAAGAGGTTTTGTACAGTTTCTGTACAGGGTTTTACAGCTACATATGCCAAAACGTTGATCACGTTCTCTTCATTTCTAGCAGGAGTATTATGGTTGGCATGTTTTACAGTTGAAGGAAATGAACCAGTTCGTAACTTTGCCTCTACTTTTCTAAATGTTGTATGTGATGGAGAAGTACGTTCCGGAAATCTTTCTCGATACAAATTTGTAGTTTTTCGTGAATTCCGTCTGCATTCTCCATAGATTATTAACATATCTACATTTTCATTAGGACTGTATGTAAACGGCATATCAAAAAGCTAACAAGCGCTACTAAAAAGATAATAAAAATCTAATTTTTAGGTATTAAACCGAGAGTGACAAATCGCGACTTTTCGTTCTTGACAAGTTCACAATTAATAAATTGCGTGTCTCAATTGTTTCAAAACAAAGGCAAACTGAACATTCTTTGTATTGTAAAATAATACAAAGGCTGGTTGACTTTGAAAATCTCGAAAACGGTTGAAGATCGGATGAAGATGGGGTATGAGGTATGTTACATGAAATATATGTAGAATTGTTCGATAAATACAAAAATGTCGAAAAACAGGGTGTTGTATTTGAAAAACTTATATTGACACTGACATAACCTGAATGTCAAACGGAATATGTCATTTTATAGGCCTCATGAATTTAAGTAACTTTTATATATAAAGCTTTTCGCTAACTATCCTGGGTGAGCAGATAAAGTCTGTAAACTAAAAGCTGAGACACCCTGTATGTGGGGGAATTTGATTTATTATATGGACCTTCACATTGCTGGCAACAATACACTTTCAAATTCGCTGTATAATATGTTTAGGAGTCACACACGGCAAATATTTTTAAGCCATATTTGACAGGCTTGTTTGGAATGTACTGTATAAAATTACATGTGCCTTTGAACGGCACTAACATTTCATCAGTGGTCATAAACTGTCCAACACAGTAATTGTTCTGGCAACTTAACACGAAGGTATCTCACACATATCTAACCGGTTCTCACTTATCTGTCTGAATTCTTCTGCAGTCTGGTCATCTTGTCATCTAACCTTATAGCCCTCAGGAGAAACAAAAACCGCTTTTAGCTCATATCGGCTCTAAAAATTTAGGTACCGGTTCAAAGTTCCTCAAAATTTGTGTGAATTTGTTTCTTGACAAACCAATAAATGCTAGACTGCATCCCCCTCTCTAGAAAAATGTTCTTGTGTTGTTGCTATGAAACTGTTGGTACATCTGACAATTTCCTCTATTTCACTATTGAAAATCTGAATTAAAGCTGTTTCTTCACTGTATCTTCACAACGTCTTTAGATACAGGATGGGACTGAACGGTTGTTTTATTCTTAGCATTTGTTTTAGCAACTTTTTTACAACTGGATGTTAGCGTTTGCCCAGTTTCGGTGTAACATCCCTTTTTACGAAATCGGTGAATTTTTTACACCGTAGCGACTAACTGAGGGTTAAATATTTTTCACTGTTCCGTTAGTCCTACCAAGTTCTTGTTTCTTTCAAAGGCGCGAGGCGTTTTGGGAAAGAGCCTTGGTCAGGAAATCAGATTCTTGATCAGCAGAGGCGACTTGTTTCGGAACTATGATATTATCCTTGTACTTCTCTCTCACAAAATGGTATTTGACATCTATGATATTATCCTTGATATTATCCTTGTACTTCTCTCTCTCAAAATGGTATATGCTTCGTCCAATTATGATATTCATGGTTACGTATCAACTTAACCGCTTATGGTTATCTCTATTGATATCTCTGGTTATCAATATACAGACTTATGGGTATTTCAACCTCTTCTCCTACATCCGACAATAATTCTTGCAATCAAATGATCTCTTTACGTGCTTGTGAGACAGCAATGTACTCTGCTTCGGCTGTAGATAAGCAAACTGTTGACTGCTTTTTGCTGCACCGTTACGAGACCTTCGTTCAACTGAAACACAACCGGTAGTAGAGTGTCTCGTAGAACAGTCACTTGCATGGTCTGAATCAGAAAAACCAATTAAATGTAATGTATCTTGCTTCATGTATACAATTCCAAGATTTTTAGTTCCTAGCAGATACTTAAATATTCGCTTTACGGCATTCCAGTTGATTTGGTTGGGTTGTGCAGGTAGTGACTCCCACTGAATGTGTAATTCGATAGGTGTAATTATTGCTGCAAATATGAGACATCCAACAGCTTGTCTGTAAGGAACTTCTTCGTCTAATAGTAAGTTTGTGTCCACCGAAAGGTTGCTACGTGAATTATCTAGTACGGTTACGGGATCAGCTTTACTCAACCTAAAATGATCAATTCTTTGTTTCATATGGTTCTTCTGCGACACAAATATAGAGCCGTCTTCTTTATTTCGTGATTTCCATCCCGGTTACCCTTACTTACTGTTACTTTAAAGTTTTCTTTTACTTCAGACAAAATTGTATCAATTATCGACATATCTTTCTATAATAATATTCCGTTGTCTACATACAAAATTAGAAGTATATTTGTACCGTTTACTTCCCCACGGTACACACATTTGTGTACGATTGCTTTGTATGAAATCGTAGTTCTTACGTTGTAAAGAAATTATTGAATTTCTCATTCTAGCAACGTGGCGATTGCTTCATTCCGTACCATGATTTGGCAATTTACATACTTGTGACAAATAAAGCTCTTGGTGACCTATCGCTGTGGACACCAGGCGCCGCGATTCTAGGTAAAACGGTCGGGAATCGCCTGGGATTTGAAAGCGCGTGCCGCCGCGTGTGACGGGAAGGTGGGGGTACATTCGGATGCGGAGCACATTCCGACAATTCAAATTTACCGCCTTAAAGTATACATGAAAGTCTGAGATACGCTAAGAAACATCTAGATGGTAGTAGCATTCATCAGTGAAACTTATACAAGCCTGTGCTTAATCGTTTTTCTGTTTTTGTGAAAATACAATTTCTAAGTCCAAAAGTAAGTATTTTGACTTTATATTCTTAAGAATGTCTAACTTTTACTCTACAGATTTTTGTAATTCAGTTAATAGTTATTACAAATTACATAAACCGGCAATAGTTTGATGTAACAGAAGTTATGAATATTCTAACCTAAGATTTTAAAATCGATGTTAAATAGACTTCTTGCACAGTGGGGTACATTCGGACTAAACACGGTGGGGCAGATTCGGACTGTCCGAAACTGCCCCATCTGTATCCGAATGTACCCCATTTCTAAAAAAGAACTCGGAAGGTTATTATATTTGAAACTTATTTTCAGATGGTACGCAATTACGTAAGAAAAACGGACAGAGCCTTTATAGACGAAGAGCAAATTGAACGTGCAGTAAAAGAAGTCATAAAAATGAATGTCTCTACGTTTGGCTGCTGTGGAATTTGGGGTAAAGAAATCTACTCTTCACGATAGGGTGAAGATAAAACATTGGAGTATATCTGCTGATGATTCTGGACATGAAAGTAGTGATCAGGAAAACGTAAATCGCTTTTCTACATATGGTTGCCGGCAGGTTTTCATAGAGCATCAAGAAAATTTGTTGGTTGAGTATTTGAAGACCTCATCCAATATACAGTATGGGCTTACTTTTCTTGCATGCAGATCCTTGGCATATCAGTTTGCGGTTCAACTGAAACTTCATTTAAAAAATGGCAAAAATATCACTTTACTCCAGATCGAATATGGAACACAGACGAAACTGGTATTTCTACAGTTTTACAGGCACCCAAAGTAATTGCACCAATGGGGAAAAAACAAGTAGAACAAATTGTCTCACAAGAAAGAGGGCCTACGGTGACTCTTTGTGCTACAATTAGCGCAACAGGGGTCAGTATTCCACCTCTTTATATATTTCCACGAGTGAGAATGAAGGATGCCTATCTTGCGAGAAGTGTACAGAAAGTACTAACGGACTTTCCTATCTTCAGTTTTATAATCCAAGCCTTACGCCTGTCTATACTTTCCTTTTGACCAAATTTATTTATAAGGGAAACTTGATGCTTTCCTTCAGGATATATGTATATGAAAAGTTAATTGGGCATCCTTGTTAATCCAGGACGAACAGCGATGTACACAACAATAGTGATTCATTCTAATTATAATATTCACAAAATAACGCTAACATTATAATTTTTAATGAATATAAACGGAAAATTTTCAAAACACAATGGCACTTAAATGGACGTTTAAATAAACGATGGCCCAGCCGTTAGTTTGTTGAGCTACCATCAGGGAGCGTAACGCTTATGTAGTTTTACCTATAGTACTCGCTTCAGGTAATCGAGTTTTTGTCGACCTCTCACATAAATTAAATCTGTATACAGTAAGCGGCAGCCTAATGCGTACATATGTGCAGATTAACAACATATTATATGATACATTTTTATGTCATAGTTAGGCGAATTTACTTGGGCCAGCGGGGCTTAGTTTTAGTGGGAGTTTTTAGCGGAAATCTAAAAAGCAACGTTGCGGCGAATCGTAGTTCAGGTCAGAGTCGGGCTCAGGTCACTATTGTTGCAAATCGATACACAGAAAATACATCAGAATACATTAGTGAATATTCGAATAAACGTACTATGAAGCGTATTATTACACGACGGTATTTAGGTGTGGTAATGTCAGTGGTCACGAAAAATGAAACTTAACAGGACTTACCAGTTAAAACTCATAAATTGTTTGGTACAAAGAGTAACATTACTTTTTAACTAGCGTATAATATTTTGCAGGGCATATTTTTGCAACTTTTTTCGTCTTTTGTTAAACAGTTGCAGTTTTATTACAGCTGATTTTGGGTTGCTTAATTAATTTTACCTTTAATCTGACGAAAT
>JAPWTK010000118.1:205000-212500 GCA_029963805.1 Aromia moschata
GTTCACCGCGCCAAATTCTACGTCTCCAGACGAATAGCTGATACCGTGGATATGTCGTTCTGTATATCTAACTTGCTTCTTATTTCGATAGGATAATAGTCAAAATCGCGTAGGTGGTTTAATCAAATAATGGATTACATGACGCGCATCCTGGATCGTTATTTCCATGGGATAGAATTCGTAATCCCCGTCGATACTAAGTAACGTAAAACCCTGAACGTCTACGACCACGACCTTCATCTCGAACGATCGGCGAACAACTAACGATTTATTCGTCTATGCTAAACTCTTAAGCGGGTAAGCTAGAAAGTTATTACTGTCTGATTTACATGGATATCATAGGTAAATACAACTGTTTTTGCGATTGGGAAGATGAGATGGGAAGAAATGTTATTTTGGTTATGCCCCCCTTTTTGAGAAAAGAATACTTTACATCTGATGAAGTACATGAAACTCAGTAATAGCGAGTGTTCGTATACACGTTGAACGAATAATGCAAAGAACTAAAATTTACCGTATTTTACAAAAAAATTACCATTCACAAACTACCATGTATTGATGCAATTGTTTATATGGCGGGTATTTTAGGTTTAGGCGGGGTTAGGGGTTTTAGTGCAATTGTACATAATGAATGTTATATTTAAAATCGAATAAGTTTATTTAAAAAATACAAATAAATTATGTCACATGTTAAATTCATTATAACATAACTTTACGTTACTTTTATTTACTTACAATACGTCAGTAGTAATAATTATACAATAGTAATACGTCAATATTTATTATATTTTTATAAAAATGTAAAATAAAAATTTTTCTAGTTGTAAATGTTTCTGTAAAATGTATATTGCAAACATTTATGCTATGTACAAGGTGGCGCAAAAGTCCTCACTCGATTTCCTAAGGCAGTAACTTTATTTGTAAATAAAAATAATTGGTTCTGTTTGTTGATTATGTTTATTTAGACGTTTACATTTTTTCTCATTAGGTCGCAAAGATGATATCGGTCAAGTGGCCGCCGCCACAGTTGATGCACATTCGTGCTCGTTTCACAGCATTTGCCATGACTTCTCTCAAAACTTATGGCAATAAATTCTCCACTTCTTGTCGGATGTTCTTCTTCAGGGCCTCCAAGGTCTGCGGCTTGTTCGCATAGACCCGTGACTTCAAAAAAAACCCCAAAGAAAAAGTCTGGAACGGTCAAATCGGGCGATCTTGCGGGATAATGCAAATCTCCAAAACGGGAGATTAAGCGGCCGGGAAACGCTTGCTGCAGAATGTCCACTGTTGCTCCTGCTGTGTGCGCAGTTGCACCGTCATGCTGGTACCACATGTTATCCAAACCCAATTCTTCAATTTGCGGCAGCAAGAAGTCGTTGATCATGGTTCTGTAGCGTTCACCAGTCACAGTAACAGTGTTTCAGATGCCGTCCTCGAAAAAATATGGCCCAATCGCCTTTCCTCCGTAAACGCCGCACCAAACAGTGACTTTGAGAGGATGTAATGGCTCTTCGTGCATTACACACGGATTTTCAGTGCCCCAGAAGCGATAATTTTGCTTATTGACGTATCCGCATAGGTGGAAATGCGCCTCGTCGCTCATGATGATTTTCATTGGAAAATCATCCTCATCGCGATCGAGGTTTAGGAGAGCTTGGCTATAATTTACACGCAATTGGCGGTCTGCAGGCAATAGCTGATGCACTGTTTACACTTTGTACGGGAACATGTTCAAGTCTGTCACCAAAATTCGCTGTAAAGACCGTCTACTGATGCCCAATTACGTGGCCCGTTGTCTGGTTGATGTTTGAGGGTCTTCTTCGACATCTGCAGCCACAGCAGCGATATTCTCGACCGAACGGCTACTCCGAGGACGGCCACTTCTGCTTCTGTCCCGTGTTGAGCCAGTCTCTTCGAGGCGAGCAGCTAAACGCAACAGTGTTTGCCCAGTTGGTGCCACACGACCACGGAATCGTCGACGAAATTCACGTTGCGCCAAAATTACAGACCGATTATTTCTCAAAAACATAGACACAATTATTCCGCGTTCTTGAGGTGTATCCGCGTTCTTGTATTCATGGTTTGTCTACTGTTTCTGCCTACTTCAAAAACGTCTAAGTTGCGATGACATAAGATGTCATTTGCAAAAATGAGAGCACCTTCCGATAGGATGATAACTTTTGCGCCACCTGTTACTATAAAACACATAAAATATGTAATAAATATATATTAAATATATTTGAAACTGTATGACTGTATTACTGTATATAATATTATAACAATAATAGATAAACGTTAGAAAATATTGCAATATATATGTAAATAAGAAGATCTAGCATTCAAATAACTACTTAGGAAATGCTGATTGGCGGGACATTTTCCTTATCACAAATGCTACATAATTCTTTCAAATAATGCGTGATGTAAAACTGAGTCAGCAATGGTATTAAATGCATTAAAAACATTTCATTTTTTTTACTTGCACGGTGCAAGTGCACAGAGACCACAAACAACAATCACTCCTGTCAATAATTTGCACTTGGCATGTGTATAATAAACGTGATTTTGCTTTAACTTATTTGCGAATCTACTATCTGCAGATATGCAACATTGCACTTTTCATTATCCACAATTGGTTTTGTTTTGCTTTAAATTAAGAGCCCAACTTATTGGGCTCTTAATTTCTACTATTTTTTTTATACAACTTCTACTTTGAACAATTACTCCATCTATTGATACGCCTAGCCATGGTTGAAGTGGCGCTACAAAAAATCCCATGCTTTTCACTTTAACATTATTAAATTTTTCGTGTTGAAGCATAGCTTGCTTTTCTTTTTGCAAGCCGTATCTGACGTTCGCATTTGAAAATTCTGTCTCGGACAGTATTTGGTAGCCAATTCTTCACCGGCATATTTTTTTGCAGGTCTTTATCTGATGGGCTTTTTTACTTGCTGTTATTCTCAATTTCCTACATTCTTTCCACTCAGGGCACTCACTTTGTTTTTGTGTATTACTACATAGTTTTACTATTTCTGCGTCTGAAAGAACAATAAATTTCTCGAAAAATATGTTTTCCCCGTCATGTTGAAACGAAAAACTTGCTCCATAAATCTGACTTTTGCAATAACATTATATGAAACAATTTGCACACTTTTCAATGAAGTAACGCTCTTCCAATCTTTGGATATAAATAAAAATATACTTCTTTTCAACAGTTCAACGGTTTATCGCCCCCTTCCCCCAATATCTCATCATCGATCTGCCCCTTACGAACGACACTGTATTATAGCGAAACTTTGCTTTATTTAATATACGGTATGTGTAATTGGGTATGGTTGCTTCGCTTACCTATGCAGTCGCCAAGTCGAATCAATATAATGAACTGTTAAGGCCATGCAGTTGTCTGTTTTTTGTTTTCCGTCCACATATATGTTGTTGCTGCACACCATCCTGTATAAGTCATTACATGTTATGTTATTATTTTGGACATGCACTTGTAGAGAACGCCTTACCTTTCTCGAGCAGTGGTTGTAACCCGGAAACAAAGCGTTCTAATTCTCTATTGTGAATTTTGTGGAGCGTACGGCTAACAGTAGTCGGATGCGGCAGAATGTCATTTATATCGAAATTTTTTGGACCCAGTTTCACTCCTGTTTTCACCAAGCAGCGTGCTATGTCTTTAAACCCACTACCATTTACTGCTGCAAATGAGCGGAGATCCTGAGTCACATACTGTACATACTTGTCTGTAATGTTCTTTTTATTTCGTCACTCACAGTGAGTCGCGCCCTTTTGGTTGGCGTTCGGTTGCTCACATCAGTGTCTGTAGATGCAGATGTAGAATTTTCTGACTCACATATGTCTTTAAAACAACGGTGTTTCTTTAAATTGGATGGACTCGAACCTTTATTATATTTGAAAATATGCTCACACTTAGCACACATTACAAATGGTTGCACTTCTTCAATACCATTAGTATCTTTTCAACAGGCCCACACGTTACTTTTACCACACTCTTCTTTTGTTGTATATTCACCACTTTGTATTTTTTTCTAATATCGACATTGTTACTCTGTAAAAGTCCAAAAAAGAGTTCCAAATTTCAAATATACATGAACTAACAATTAATTCCAGAACAGTACCGTGTAACTGGCTGAAATAACTGGCACCTTGTACTGTTGATTACAATGGCTGAAAGTTATATATTATTCCTGTCTTTTGACTAACCTGCCTAATTTCTTAGTTGCTTACCTTATCCTGTGTCGACTTGTCGAGAACGCGTAATGCGCGCGTAAATGGGAAAAATCTGACGATTATTCACGATGCCTACTCGCTACGATGCAGTAGTACTAGTAATTATGATGTATATTATGTCATCGGTGACGTATTGCCAAAACGATGCCGAGTATGTACTCGCATCGTTCAGTCGTATACTTGGCGATTATTTCTCCGATTACTTTTTTACGTATTCATGCAGTACTCTAGTATGCAGGAAGTTACCAAGGCTAGACTGGCTACTACCATACAGAAATAGAACACAATTTAAGCGATAAATAAATATATAGAGACATCCAAAAAAAACGTCATCAAAATTGGCCGAGAAAAATAATACGTATTTCTATTCTTAATCGAATTTATAACCCTTATTTACTTTTCGAGACTGTCACATCATATGACAGGCATTGTTTATTTTACAAATTGTGATAGTCACTTGTCAAAAGTTTGACATAACCGAAAAGCTTAGACATGACCGCTATTTCCATCTCACTCGTTCATAGCCAGAGTTGAAGACGTTTTTGTTTGGATGTCTATATTACATTTTAAATACATATAGTTTAAGCGATAAACATATTAATACAAAAATAATAAATACATGACTAACCCACCTGACTAACCCACCTGACTAACACCTGACTAACCCACTAACTGACTAACCGACTAACCAACCAACCAACGAACTAACCCACCAACGAACTAACGAACATACCTAACCTAACCTAACCTAACCAAAAACGAACTAACAAACATACCTAACCTAACCAACCAACGAACTAACGAACATACGAACATTCGAACATACCTAACCAAACCAACCTACGAACTAACGAACTAAATAATAAATAAATAAATAAATAAATAATAAATAAATAAATAAATAAATAAATAATAAATAAATAAATAAATAAATAAATAAATAAATAAATAAATAAATAAATAAATAAATAAATAAATAAATAATAAATAAATAATAAATAAATAATAAATAAATAATAAATAAATAATAAATAAATAATAAATAAATAATAAATAAATAATAAATAAATAAATAAATAAATAAATAAATAAATAAATAAATAAATAAATAAATAAATAAATAAATAAATAAATAAATAAATAAATAAATAAATAAATAAATAAATAAATAAATAAATAAATAAATAAATAAATAAATAAATAAATAAATAATAAATAAAATAAATAAATAATAAATAAATAAATAAATAATAATTAAAATAAGTTAATAAATAAATAAATGAATGCATGTATGAATGAATGAATGAATGAATGTATGAATGTATGAATGTATGAATGAATGAATGTATGAATGAATGAATGTATGAATGTATGAATGAATGAATGAATGAATGAATGAATGAATGAATTAATGAATGAATGAATGAATATATGAATGAATGAATGAATGGATGGATGAATAAATGGATGAACGAATGATATATCGTTATCGTGGTATCGACATAATTGAAGGAATTACTGAATTGCGTTGCAAATAGTCATATGGCCTGACTAACCCACTAACTGACTAACCGACTAACCAATCAACCAACCAACGAACTAACCCACCAACGAACTAACGAACTAACGAACATACGAACATACCTAACTTAACCTAACCAAAAACGAACTAACGAACATACCTAACCTAACCGAACCTAACCAACCAACCAACCAACGAACTAACCAACCAACGAACTAACGAACATACGAACATACCTAACTTAACCTAACCTAACCAACTAACGAACATACCTAACTTAACCAACCAACGAACATACGAACATCCGAACGGACGAACACACGAACATACCTAACCTAACATAACCCAACCAACCAACAAACTAACGAACATACGAACACACGAACATACGAACAGACGAACATGCGAACATACCTAACCTAACCTAACCAACCAACAAACTAACGAACATACGAACATACGAACACACGAACATACGAACAGACGAACATGCGAACATACCTAACCTAACCTAACCAAAAACGAACTAACGAACATCCGAACATACCCTAACCAACCAACGAACATACCTAACCTAACCTAACCAACCAACGAACATACGAACACACGAACATACGAACAAACGAACATGCGAACATACCTAACCTAACCAAACCTAACCTAACCAAAAACGAACTAACGAACATACCTAACCTAACCAACCAACGAACTAATGAACATCCGAACGTACGAACACACGAACATACCTAACCTAACCTAACCAACCAATAAACTTACGAACACACGAACATACGAACATGCGAACATACCTAACCTAACCTAACCTCACCAACCATCGAACATACGAACATACGAACATGCGAACATACCTAACCTAACCAACCAACGAACTAATGAACATCCGAACGTACGAACACACGAACATACCTAACCTAACCTAACCAACCAATAAACTTACGAACACACGAACATACGAACATGCTAACATACCTAACCTAACCTAACCTAACCAAACCTAACCAAAAACGAACTAATGAACATACCTAACCTAACCAACCAACGAACTAATGAACATCCGACCGTACTAACACACGAACATACCTAACCTAACCTAACCAACCAATAAACTTACGAACACACGAACATACGAACATGCGAACATACCTAACCTAACCTAACCTAACCAAACCTAACCTAACCTAACCAACCAACCAACCAACCAAGGAACTAACCAACCAACGAAATAACGAACTCACGAACATAAGAACATACCTCACCTTACCTAACCTAACTTAACCAAAAACGAACTAACGAACATACCTAACCTAACCTAACCAACCAATAAACTTACGAACACACGAACGAACGAACATGCGAACATACCTAACCTAACCTAACCTAACCAACCAACGAACATACGAACACACGAACATACGAACATACGAACATACGAACATGCGAACATACCTAACCTAACCTAACCAAAAACGAACTAACGAACATACCTAACCTAACCAACCAACGAACTAATGAACATCCGAACGTACGAACACACGAACATACCTAACCTAACCTAACCAACCAATAAACTTACGAACACACGAACATGCGAACATACCTAACCTAACCTAACCTAAGCAAACCTAACCTAACCTAACCAACCAACCAACCAACCAACGAAATAACGAACTCACGAACTAACGAACATAAGAACATACCTCACC